>RSEH01000021.1:0-218335 GCA_006503475.1 Stentor roeselii | reverse complement strand
CATGGTAATTCTACTGAGAACCTTTGAAAAGATTTAATATTCTAGCCGGATACATTCTTCAAGACACTCAATAAGACATTAAGGGTTTTAACGATTCGAGAATGAGAATAAACGGTTACAGAGTCCATTAAACTTTAGATATAATCAATGACAGCGCTGAAGTTTACGAAAGAAGCCGAGAAGGATTTTTGACTTATTGATTTGACGAAGTTTTTCACTTGACAGATACTTTGAAGATGTCCTTGTCGGGGTTTACTCTTTTTTCATTATTGCTGAAAAAAGAAACACCCCCTTTTCCTCAGCTATTTTTTCATAAACTCCAGCTAAATCTTCAAGTAACTCAACCTAAGCCTTCATGAGTCATTTGATTTGCAAGTTCTTATTTATTCTGCTAAAATCTGGTCTTTTTTCATTAAATCTCTGAGAAAGAAACCTTCCTGAGTATCATTCACCTGTTTCAGTAAATTTTCACGTCTTTCTCAATTTCAGCGATTTTCACCTCGACTTTATCGGTTTTTTGTTTTCATTGATACTCTTTTGCTGAATGAATCCAATTTGAGGTCCAAGTCATTTAAAGTTTTCTCAAAGACTTTGGTTTACTTGAGATTTTTGACTTACTCTTGAATTTCTTCTATTTTTTTATGTTGAAACAAACACGATTTTTTTAAGATTTTTTTTAGATGAGTCTTTCATTAACCTGCAAATAATCGGGCGAGATGAGAGTCTAAACTTTTTCGTTGGATTTTTAATGATTTTCTGAGAAGATTTTCTCTTGTTTAACCCGGCTGCAGGTGTTCAGCGGTCATTTGGTTGAGATGAACCTGAAGAGTGATCAGGGAGTAGTTCACTCTAAGATATAAAACAAAGCTTCGGTGAATTCGTCTTCAGTTCATTATCGCTGAGTTGAAGAGATTTCAATCCTCATTGTTTTTCAGGGCATTGGTCAGAGCGAATTCTCTATTTCAATCGATTTCATTACTCATCAGGTCAAGTTTATCAGGAGTTAAATTCACCATTAAAGCCTTGTCAATTCCAGCAGCTCCAGAATCACGACATTACCTTTAAAATCAGCATCTGCCGTGAGTTTTTTTTTTTTTCGAGACTACAAAGTTATAGAAAAGTTTCAGCTTTAAGTAACATCTTGATAAGTTTAGGTTTTTAGTCTTCGGTTTTATTGTAATAAACTCTTCAGGACTTTGAGGTAGCCGGAAGGTTATTGACTTTGAGTTTTCGATGTTCAAGGTAGTTTTGTTTTATAATTGTTTCGAAAGTCTTGTATGCTCATGCTTGAGTTGTTTGAAATTGATGAAGACGATATTGAGCACTTCTTTTTCTTTCTTTTTCTTATTGGTATGCCTTTTTACTTCATTTAATTTCTTTTTTTTCGGGCTTCACTGGTATAGTAGCTTCCGGTTTTTTTACCTTTTCTTTGCAGACTACTTTGATAGCACTTCTTTTGCCAGCCCGCACCTGAAGTCCTGCTTTCTTTATGATGTCTTAATGCTACGGGTCTCTTAATTTTTTTGAAGAGAAGCTGCTTGATGACTGTTGTATTTTTTTTTCTTTGAAGACGAGGTGCTCGATGACTTTTTGTGGCCTTTTTTGTTAGAAGAAGAACTCGAACTTCCAGATTTCTTTTTTTAACTGCGACTTTCTCTTTCTTAGTATCTGGTTTTTGGTTATGTCTGTAAGTCTGTTTTAGTCGCTTAAATAATAGGGCCTGCTTGGGATCAGAACAGGACTTAACTAGTTTTTTAAAGTTCTTTAAAAGATTTTTTTTTGTCTAGAGTCCTAATATACTTTGTGGAATCCTTTCTGCCTCGACCATCTATATCAGATCTGAAATTTTCGTTTTTGTCTACTCTGTCTACCTTTGCTTCATCAAATCGATAGTTAAGACCCGTTTGAGGATGGTAAAAGAGTGAGAAATCCTTTTGTGAAATTCAGAGAGTTATGTATGAAAGCTTAGCTTTTTCTTATGTTTAATGAACTATGGAGATTTATGTAGAATGATATACTTTAGATTTTATGATTTTGAAAAGATTGGTATGATATTCACTAGTTTTTGACAAAGTACTATAATAAAGGATCGCTCTGAGATAAGCATACTCTTTGAAGGAAGAATAATTGAATTCATCTCTCGAAAACATATTAAATCTTAAAAAATTATAATCAAAGATTACTCTTTAATGCACTTATAATTTCCGTGCAAACGATGAATTTGAAGAAATCTTTAAGGTCCATTAAGATTTGAAAATAGAATAATCAATAGAAATTAACTTTTAGTAAATAATTGAATTTACTCTCGATAACTCAATAAATCTATAAAAAGTCTAGACTAACACTAAAAAGTTAAGCATTCCTATTTAACTATAAAATGAACTCTCTTTTATTACCATTGATCAGTTTTTTGATCATAGTTGTATCAAGTGAATGCGACTTAGATGTCATTATAATCGGAGCCGGAATTTCAGGTCTAGGTGCAGCTCAAGAGCTTTTATATCACGGTTGTAAAGTAACAGTTCTCGAGGCAAGAAATCGAACAGGTGGCCGAATATATTCCGTGAAGCAAGGCGAGACCTACGTCGACCTGGGAGCGTCCTGGATTCACGGAGTAGGTCCAGGAGCCGACTCAGAGACGAGATGGAAGAACAAGTACAACCCTCTGTACACAATCACCAAAGTAAAAAACATCGAAACAGTCAAAACCTGGGATGACAGTGAAGAAGCTTCTGATAATTTTTACTGGTATAACAGTCCGACTGAACCATTTGACAGAGAGAAAATAGATAACTTGGTAGAAGAAATTAATGACTTCACTGAAGAAAACAGCTACGATGCTGCTGTGAGTGACTCACTTGACGACATGCTTAAGGACTTTGACCATGGAAACACAGCTGAAGATGAAATAAACTACGAGTTTACCTTGAATTATATCTTCGGACAAGAATACGCAGCAGAAACATCGAGTATCTCTGCCAAATACGTCATGGAAGTCATCAACTTCGACGGAGCAGAACACATCTTCCCAGGAGGATACAAAGAAATAATCGAAGTCCTTGCCTCCAACGTAAACATCATAAAAAATCAAGTAGTCACCTCAATCGACTACTCGTCTGACAAAGTTTCCATAAAGACCAAGTCAGGTTCTAAATACGAAGCAGATAAAGTGATTGTAACAGTTCCTCTAGGCCTTCTGCAGTCAGGGGCAATAACCTTCACTCCAACTTTATCATCTTCAAAGACCGCAGCAATAAACCGCATCGGCTTCGGACTGATGGACAAGCTCTGGCTCGAGTTCGAAGAAGCTTTTTGGACTGATGACGAAAAAACTGACTGGATTTGCTTTGTTTCTGATAAACCTGGCGTTTGGGTAGAGACTTTAAATGTGAACAAGTTTCTCAAAAAACCTTTGCTTGTTATGTTTAATATTGGAGATGTTGCTGAAGAGTACAGTGAGTGGACTGATCAAGAAGTGCTTGATGATGCGATGGAGACTATTAGGAAATGGTATCCTAATGCCCCTAATTATCTTCGGTACTCTCGAAGTAATTGGAGCAAGGATGAATTCGCTCAGGGATCTTATTCTTATATTAAAGCTGGAGCCAAACCAACTGACTGTGATCTTTATACTGAGTTTGATTCTACACTGGAAAAAGTGTTCTTTGCTGGAGAAGCCACCATGTGTGATATGATGGGAGCTGCTCATGCTGCTTATATTTCTGGAGTTGATGCCGCCAACTTTGCGATTTTTGGTCATGACTATAGCCAGAAAACTTTTGAAGACAGATACGAAAGAGAAAATGAAAGCAGTGAGTCTGGAAGTTTAATACTTCTGACTTTATCATCCGCCTTTACTATCTTCTTTTAAGAGATTAAGTAAATATGGCTCTGATAACAATTATCTTCAAAATCCAACTTTTTCATTAATCAGTCTTCCTAACAAAATTTCATTTTTTTACTAAATCCACTAATTCCAAAATAAATTCAACAAGAGTTTTATAATGAAATAAAAATATGCTCAAAGAGTTTGAGACTGATGAAATGAAAAGCATTTTCTCCAATATCCTCCTTCGGCTTCAAGAAGAAACAGAAGATTCAGTCAACCCTGTCCAAGTGTCAGAAGTTAAAAGAAAACCGACTGGGTCATCAACTTCAACTTCTGCGGGAGTCAAATCAGAAGACCCTCCAGTCACCCCAGCAAAGAAAGTCAAGCAAAGCGATTTCGCGAAAATCACCTTGGCTCGAATGCAAGCGATGCAAAACAAAAAAGTCGAAAAGTTAAAGCAAAAAACTGATCTTCTAAAAGAAAAAGAACTCAGCACTTTGAAATCCAAGCCTGAAATCAACAGAAACTCTCAGAAATTAGGGAAAAGAGACCTGAACATCACTGAAAGATATGAAAAAGAACTGGAAAAGTCTACCAAACGACTCGAAGAAAAGAAAAAAAAGCTTCACGAGGAAAAAGAAAGAAAAATCACTTCAGAGCTGACATTCAAGCCGAACATAAAAACAAAAGGACCTAAAAGAACGACTGAAGAGTTTTTTCAGTTCAACCTTGACTGGAACAAACGAAAACTCGAAAAAACCAAAGAAAAAAAAATTGAACTCGAAGAAAAAGAAGTCGCTGAACTGAAGTCTTTACCGGAAATAGACAAGAACTCAGCTTATCTGGTAGAACAAATGGGAGCCAGGAAGCCAATCGAAGTCAGACTAGTTGAACGACTGGAAAGAACGATGCAGAAAATAGAAAGCAAAAGATCTGAAGTCCAGCACCCTTTCGCCCCGACTGTTGGAGACAAAAGCAAGAAACTCGCAAGAAAAAAATCAACAGAAAACGTTTTTACAAGACTTTTTAACCTTTCATTCGACGAAGCAAGTCCTAGGAAGTCTCCAAAATTCGGACAAATCAAAGCAAGTAAGTCTTTTGTCCACCCCTCGTCTAGAAATAAAAGTCTTGACATAACCTTCTCGAATTAACGCAACTAGTTAACTAATAAAGTGTATTACTGGATCTTTCCTGGCAAGGTACTACGAGAAAGCGTCGACAACTTGTAAAAGTTGCTTTTTTCCCCAAATATGTGAGTCAGGTAAAAAAAGACTACGGTTTGAGAGAGGTTCACTAAAAGTATCACGATTTTGTTCCTGGCGTAGTGATCGAAACACCAGGAAAACAGAATCACGAAAGGAAGGTTCAGGAAATAAACTGAAGATAAAATTCCGAAGTTCAATAAGAACTCGCCTACTCGAGGAGTCACTTCTTTGGATAAGTTGGTGACTGAGTAAATAAACCAGCTCCAGAGAATTCCTCGGAAAAAACAGAAAATGAATCCGGAAGTTCCGTCGTAGTTGCTGAATGAGTTGTAGCTCTCCTCGTTGCCTTTCTCGATACTCACGTGTATTAAATTGATCACTGTCAGAAGTAAGGCAACTGGGATGTAGATGTCGAGATCTTGGAGTTCTTTGAATTTTATTGTCCAGCCATTTGATATTATGATCAGAAGCAAAAAGACTATTGTTGATGAAAATACTTCGAGTAACTGGTAGAATATGTAAAAAAAACCGATGCCGTAACCGTTGTAAGTATATAAAATCATGTGTAAGGAACCTATCGCGATACCGAGGACTTGAAGGAAGATAGCTGTATTTAAAAATATCATGTGAGACTCTAGTTCTTGTCTCTTCTTAAATGAATTAAATAAACGAATCATGTTATCGCAAAGACTCCAAATGTAAAATATTAGAACAAGAGGAAAAATCCAGTTGAGTCCACTTTCTTCAGAAGAAAAAAGAGATTCATCTGAATTTATTATGTTGATTTCGAATTCAATTCGAATTTTAGAATCTGCTCCGCACACAGCAGCAGCGAAATACCAGAAGTGGGTATCTGATCCTTGAAAGATTGTACCTAATTTTAGACTTGACCATGTCCCATTGAGAGGAACTTCAATTTTTGATTTTCTTGGAGAAAAATTGACTTTTTGTTCACATGTACTGAGTTCTCTTACATCATCCCACTTATTATCGATATAGATTGCATGATCAATTGAAATATTTTCTTCACTGTCTCTATCAGCATTTAAAATTCGAGCTTTCGCAAACCAGGTGATTTTTCCTGCATTTCCAGCGAACTTTGTAATGTATTTCCAATCGTTGTCCGAAGTAAAGCTCAAACTATTCTTTACAAACTTCGAATAGGCACATAAACTAAAAAAGAAAATTACGAGCATTTTTATTTGAAAAATTTATCAACACAGTGATAACTCTTTTTTAGTGAATGACAATAAGGTTTATTAATCATTATCGGATTAAATTCTTCAACCTTGAAGCGAAGTGTTTATGCAATTAGCTAATAATCAATTTCTAATATTTTGCTTAACTCACAATTATTCCTGATTCTTAAAGTAATCCAAGAGGAGCCAACTCAAAAGCCTTAAATTAAAACCAAGCTCTTTATTTTAATCTAAAAAAAACCTTGAAACCCTATTCAAATACCCCATTTTGGATTCTAGAACAATCGAGAATTTTCTAATGACTTTAAAAATATGCACAAAAATCTAAGCCTATAATGAACTCAGAGATAACAATCGGAATAGACTTAGGAACAACTTACAGCTGCGCGGCAGTCTGGCGAAACAACCACGTCGAAATAATCCCAAACGACCAAGGCGGCCGAACCACTCCGTCTTACGTGGCCTTCACTTCATCCGAGCGAATAATCGGTGAAGCAGCAAAGAACCAAGTAGCAAGAAACCCTCGCAACACAGTATTCGACGCGAAGCGTCTCATCGGCCGTAATTTTTCAGACCCATTGATCCAAAAAGACATGAGACTCTGGCCATTCACGTTGATCGCATCAGAAGAAGGAAAGATCCAGATTCGCATCGAGTATCAAAACGAACTTAAAACTTTTTACCCTGAAGAAATCTCAGCAATGGTCTTGCACAAAATGAAAGAAATCGCTGAGTCTTACCTGGGCAGACAAGTGAAAAATGCAGTGATCACTGTTCCTGCTTATTTTAATGACGCTCAACGGAAAGGCACACGTGATGCTGGAGTCATTGCAGGGATTAACGTGAGACGAATTATTAACGAGCCGACTGCCGCAGCGATCGCATATGGTATTGATAATAGGAGAGGGGAACATAATGCTTTGATTGTTGATATTGGAGGAGGCACTTATGATGTCTCGCTGCTTAATATTGACCGTGGCGTTATTGAAGTCATTTCAACTGCTGGCAACTCTCATCTGGGTGGAGAAGACTTTGATAGTCGCATGGTCGAGTATTGTGCTAATGACTTTTTTCGAAGAACAGACGTCGATATCATGAATAACCCGAGAGCTTTGAGAAGACTGAGAACTGCATGTGAACGAGCGAAGCGCACCTTGTCTAGTACCACTCAGGCTGCTATTGAAGTTGAGTGCTTGGCTGAGTCTCTTGATTATTACACAACGATGTCTAGGGCCAAGTTCGAAGAACTCAACTTAGACTATTTCCGTGCAGTGACAGGCCCAATTCAAATAGTTTTGCAAGACGCAGAACTAAACAAGCGAGACATCCACGAGATTGTCCTAGTGGGTGGATCGACGCGTATACCAAAGATCCAGCAGATAATTTCAGAATTCTTCGGCGGTAGAGAGCTTTATCGCAGCATAAATCCTGATGAAGCCGTTGCAGTAGGAGCCGCGATTCAAGGTGCAATTCTTCAAGGTGAAGAAAACGAGCGATTGAGAAATATGGTCTTGCTAGACGTGCTTCCTCTTTCTTTAGGCATCGAAACAACAGGCGGAGTGATGACCAAGATTTTACCTCGCAACACGACCTACCCAGTGAAAAAGTCTCAGACCTTCACCACATTTTCAGACAACGCGAAAAGTGTCACAATTCACGTCTTCGAAGGCGAAAGACCACTGACGAAAAACTGCAACTTTTTAGGAAGCTTCACAGTTGAAGGCATTCCGCCTCTTCCAAGAGGCATTCCTCAGATTGAAGTAATTTTTGAAGTCGATGCTAATGGTATTTTAAATGTCACAGCTGTTGATAAAGTCACTTTGAAGACGAACCAAATGAGTATTCATCGTGACAGGGCTTGCTTCACTCATGCTGACATTGAACGACTTTGTAGAGAAGCCGAGTTTTTCAGTAGACAAGACAAAAAACTCAAGGAACAACTGGAAGCTAAAAACCTGCTCGAGTCAAAAGTAGCTGACGTCCGGTTTTACCTGGAAAAAATCTCACTTGACCAGGAGGAAAGAAATCGACTTGGTGAACGTGTAAGAGAGATGAGCAAGTGGGTGGAAGACAACCCGAAGGCCACCACTGAAGAGATCCAGGAAGTCACTTCTCATTTCGAGCGACAGAATCAAGAGATCCTTGAAAAAATGAAGATAAGGAACCAGTCAGACCTCCCTCAAATAAGCAGTAATTAACCTGTGTACCTTAAAGTTTTACATTAAAAACTGTCCATATAGTTATTCCAAGTGCACTGGCCTCCCGCATTTCTCAAGTCCTCTAAAATAAGTCTAGCCTCTTCATTTTCTTCGTTTTCCACCAAGTTGACTGGCATCATCTTGAGTTTGTTGATTGCGTTCGGGTTTGCTCCGTATTTCAGCAGAATACGAACGAATCCCACGTCGAACTTCAGACAAGCGATGTGCAGGGCTGTTGAATAGGTCTCGTTTTCAGAGTCGTCTATTATTATGCCTCCTTTCAGTAGAAGTTTGATAAAGGATTCGAATTCTTCATCGTCTCCAGCGCACATTATGACTGCCTTGGGCAGCGTTCCTTTGAACACTGAATGAGAAAAGTCAAGACCTAACTCGATGAGTCTTTTCAGGAATTCAAAGTCTTTCGAGTTCATGACTGACTCGACTGCTTTAGTTGTATACCAAATCAATACGGGAAGTCTTCTGTTCGAGAAATGAGACTCGAGATCGGATTTTTCTTTCTCTTCGCAGATACGCAGGAATTCTTCGTTGAAACTTAATAGCTCTTCTTTTGATTTCTGGGAATTTAGGTAACGGATTTCTAGGTTTACTGAAGCGAAACCTGGAATTATGTGGAAGAGACCGTCGTTGGCTTCTTGGACTCGCGCGGTAAACTCCATTTATTATTGATGATAATTGGCGTGATTGAGCAGGTTTTTGAATACAGATGACGGTATTTTTGAAGGAAGTTGTTGGGAGATTAATTTGAATGTTTTGATAATTCAAATTGATTATTGTCTTAGATCACATTGATTAAATAGTAAGAAATTATTTGAATTTACCAGCCCTACTCATTTGCTAAAATTATTTAAACTATTTTAGTTACTATTAACCAAAGAACTCAAATCCAAATGGCACAATGTATGTAAAATCAATGTTGGGGTTCAGATGATGGTCATTCATTTGAGCCATCCTGTTTTCAAAATCAGTAAAACTTACATATATGTACTTTGCAGAGTAATAATGTCTCAGATTGATTTCAGCAGTTTCAGTTTTATTGCTTAAAAATTTAAACCAAAGAATTGGCTTCAATACTCCAGGCCGTCTTTTGAAATAACAAATTTGATAGAATTCATTTTCTGTAATCTCATCTATTTGGAGATCGTTTTCATTTTCACAGATAACCTTTACTTCTTCAATAGTCTTAGTTCTTTCAAAAATCAGTAAATTGAATTTATCAGGATGAAAATATTTTTCACTACAATAGATCCAAAAAGTTTTACCAGGACACGAATAATCTCCTTTACGACTAATAAAAAATCCTTTGATACAAGCGAACATCGGAAGTTCTTCAACCATGTTATGATCAATATCTCTAAACAATAAATTCTCATCATTTTGCTTGAAGTTAGAAAGTTTCAAAGTAGTTTGCGTTAAAGTATTTAACACCTTCAGAAAAGTTTCTTGAGCATATCCAGTTTCAAAGACTGTTATAATTTCAGGATTTTCTCTCATAATAGTTAAAAACGTAGCTTCTTCAAGAGGCAGTAGAGGTTCTTTGGATTTCTTATCTACTTGTATAAGATTACTTATAATCGGGTTTTTTCTGATGATTTTAGCAGCTATTTTTCTATATTTCTTTTGAGTATTCGTCAATGAACACTTTTGACTCTTTCTTATGACTGCTACACAGGTGAAGCCTGGACCCAGATTTGAACAGTAAGAAGATGAGTTCATCATGAAAAGGTTTTCAACCCAATATTGAGATAAATCATCATCAACACCTCCTGTGGTACCGAATCCCATGAATTCTAAAGGTTTCTTTTTAGAGTGTTTTAATGATTTCTTGATGATTGATTGGATGTCTGAATAGTTTTTGAACACACTTGTCTCACAGCCAGTGATCAGCTGAGATAATCTTTTCAAGGTGTAGTGATTCTGGAGACTTGAGCAAATCGTTATGTTCACAAGGATTATTTCTTTAAATAAATCCCTTACAGGGAGAAATTCAAGGATGTGCATCAGCATCTCTTCAGGAAGTTTATTCATTTTTATTTGATATTCGTTTGAGGACTGTATAAATAGACATTTTGATTACTTTTTATCTTATTAAGGTCTCACATTATCAATTCCAAATAAATGGCCTTCCTGGGCAAACGACTATTAAGCAAATCAGGTGAAATCCTTCCATCATCCCTTGACTTTTCAAAGCCTTTCCTGATCTACTTCTCAGCAAGTTGGTGCCCTCCCTGCCGTTCATTCACTCCAAAGCTTTCAGATTTTTACACAAGCCACATCAAATTAAACAAAGGCCTTGAAGTAGTTCTGGCAGGTTTAGACGATTCAGAAAGTGCATTCAAAGCATACTACGATAAGATGCCCTGGCTTTCGATTCCCTTCGGAGAGAAGATACTTCTTGATTCACTTTCAACGAAATACAGGATTGCAACGATCCCCACACTGGTCCTGGTGAACAAGGAAGGAGAAGTTTTGAACAGTGACTGCAGAAACAAGGTAGAAAACAGTCCAGACTCCGCTTATAGCATTTTCCTCAAACTTCTGCAGGAAGATGCAAAAAAAAATAACTAGATTAAACATGGGATGCTTTTTTTTCAAGCAGGAGGCTTTGAAGAAAATAAATGTAGCAAGTTTGAAAGTCGGAGAAGTCTCTGTTGAGGTCTTCACTGGAAACCCTTTTGATGAAAAGATTGACTCTTTACTTGTCTTGACTAATG
Source organism: Stentor roeselii (assembly GCA_006503475.1). NCBI lineage: Eukaryota > Ciliophora > Heterotrichea > Heterotrichida > Stentoridae > Stentor > Stentor roeselii. The sequence continues at coordinate 207,172 of RSEH01000021.1, read as the reverse complement.
ACTTGGTCAAATTCGATTTAAAGGTCTTGAATAAAGAGTCGATTTATGTTTTGGAAAAGTGTTTTCATTATCTTGAAAATCGAAAATTGGTTAAAAATCAGTTGAAGGATGAAAAGGTGTTGGTGGTTAAAGGAAGAAATGCTGAAAAAGTTGTTTTTGCTGCGGTGCCTTGGTATATTGATGGAACTTTAGGTGAGGTGGACTCTCTGGAACAAGCAATGATTCAAGCTTTTTCAGTCACTGATGCAGAAAATGTGTGCATATATATTGACTGCGTTTATCCTAAGACTCTTTTTGTAAAAGAATTTTTAAAACTTCTTGAAAATAGCCCGTTGGTTATCAACAAGAGAAAATTAATGATTTACTCAAATAATGTTCAAATAGTAAGATTTATTCAGAGATACTTACTCAATATTTACTCACAAAAAAAGTCTTTATTTCAATTTAAATGAATTGTTTATATAATATTTCTGCTTTTCATCTTTATTTCATTTTTACTAAGTCAGATGTTTCTCTAAATTTTTAGATTCTTCTTCTTTATTGTAATCTTAATCTATAGTTCATGATAAAACCTCCTAACAATTTAAATAAAATTAATGCTTCCACCCAGTCTTAGTAAAATCAGATGGTGCTTCATAGCTACCTGGTCCAGGACTATTAAAGCGTGAAGAGGTGTTGTTTAAAGATCTTTCTCCAATTCCAAATGAAATATTTTTATAAGCTGAAGTCTGAGAGATGCTTGGCAGATAAGCGCCAGGGCAAGGAGTATCAATATACTTAGTCAAGATATTCCTTGGCCGAAAAGTGAACTTTGGAGCATTCTTGCCGATGTCCTGAACGATTTCATAGCTTCCAGGTCCAGGTGAGTTGTCATCATGGGCATGGTAACGGGTCGGAGACTCCTTCCGGAACCTGGGGCCAGACCTCATTTCGAAAGTCGTCGGAATTTCGTAGGTCCCAGGGGCAGGCGAGTCTTTTCTTAGATTTCCTACAGGCTGCCAACGTTGTCCATATCCTTGAGTGGTGCCTCTTTTATCTAAAGTGCTGGGCAAGTTAAGGTATTCCACGTTGTCAGCTCGTTTTTGGCTTCGAAAGCGCACAGCTCTTGAAAAACTGTAAGTTGAAGTCCGTTTGTGCCTTAAAGTGAAAGCAGACTCGCCGAAGACTGGTTGATTTTTTAAAGTCAACATAACTGTATTTATTATACGTTAATTATTTAAGATATACTTAATTATTACAGGTCTTTTTAAGATTTCGTATTTTAAAGTGTTTCAAGTAGTTTTCTGATACTTTTAAAGTCATGATACTTTTGCATATAATTTTAATGGAAACCACTCTGGACGACCCTAAAGTCGAACTTTCTCATGAAAAACTTAATCAACTGCTGAACGACGGATATAAAATAGAGCAGGTTCTGAGAGATCTGGTAACTTACACGAAACCCAACATTCAGAGCTTGCTAGTCTCATTTTTGCAGAAGTACTCACATTCCGAACTGTATTTTTACCTTCCTCAGCTTGTGAACCTTTCTTTAAACTACGCATCATACAACAGTTATTCCAACTTTTTGAATAGTTTGGCCATCTCTGATCAGAACTTCGGACTGCGACTTTACTGGAGCTTATTGACTTACATAAACCATCCTTCAATAACAGGAATAAATCGAGAAATCATGAAACTTGAAAATTGCATAGTTAATGGAAAACTGGAAGACTCAAGCAGTGAACCGATTCCAATCTACAGAATTGAAGGGTTGGAAGATGAGTTGTTATTCAGGAAGCTGATACGAAATGATTACTTTGACCAGCAGAAGAGTTTTTTTGAGAATCTTATAAAAAAATCAGAGGAACTTAACCAAGAAACTGAATTTTTAGACGTGTTCCTTACGAGTTTTTTATTAGAAACTAACAACAAACTATTAAAGCTTAGAACGAAATACTCTTCAGGACAAGAAGAGAACTACACTGCAAGACTTTATCGTGGAATCGTCATTCCATTCGACAATTCCTTAAAAACTGAACAAATCGTGAGAGTCATTCCATCCGAATCTTTATGCATGAAAACCAAAACAAGAGTTCCTTATCTAATCGTATTCGAAACAGTAGATTTAAACGAAAACTCTTCTTCTGTTCCTAAAGAACTGAGACTTGTCAGAAATAATTCAATTGAACTGCAGTCTAAATACTTTGTCCCCTTTGACAGGTCCTCAAGTCATGAGTTCAGCTTGATCATGGTCAACGAGCCCTGGGCTGAAAAGTCTCAAAGGCTCAGAGCAGTCTCGCCTTTCGGGCATTACCAGTCCTGGAAGCTCAGAGGACTCATCGTCAAGAGCAACGACGACCTGCGGCAAGAGTGTCTGGCGATGCAGATAATCACTAAAAGTTTAGAAATTTTTCAAAAAGAATCTCTTTCAATCTACCTCAGACCTTATGAAATCATTGTAACTGGAAACAGCTCAGGACTTATCGAGTATATTCCTGACACTAAGTCAATTCATGACCTGAAAAAAGAACATTTAAAACTAGGAAGTCTTGTTGAAATCTTTAAAAAAGTATGGGGACATGATTTTGATGACTTTCAACATAATTTTGTGTTGAGTATGGCAGGGTATTCTTTAGTCACTTATATCTTGAATGTGAAAGATAGACATAATAAAAACCTGTTGATTGACAAGGAAGGGCATATTATTCATATTGACTACGGGTTCTTCCTCACGTCCTCGCCTGGAGGCAACTTCGGCTTCGAGTCCTCCCCTTTCAAGTTGACGAAAGAAATGATTCGAGTGATGGGAGGACGGAAAGGACCGATGTTTACTTATTATTCTATGTTGGTTTACAAAGGCTTTTTGGCACTTCGCAGGCATTACGCTGAATTGGAACTTTTAATTGATATTATGCAAATTTCTAGTGACTTTCCTTGCTTCGTTGATAAAAAGTACGTCTTGAAAGACTTCAGAGAAAGATTCTTTTTTGATTTAAATGACAGTGAATGCAGTGAAAGGGTGAAAACGCTCATTGAAGACTCTTCGAACAATTGGACTACCAATCAGTATGACTACTACCAAGAACGAGTGAATGATATAATTCCTTAAATCATGAAATTCAATAAAATAGCTAATAAAGATGCTCAAAACACTTGAAATTATCAAAGAACAAATAAAAGTTTTAAAAAATGAACAAAAAGGCTCTCAAAGTGCAGAAATCGCTGAATTGAAAGAATTGATTGAGTTCATCGAATGTGACTCTCAGATCCTTGAATTCGAGAACCAGAAATTGAGAAACGAAATCCAGCAGAATGTTTTAAATAAACGTTTGAATGCCTTGACTGAAGCTCTTACTAAAGAAAAAATGAAAGGAATGCTACTTGCTGAGAAATTAGAAGAACTTGAAAAATCTCGAAATCAAAAAACCAGCAAATTTGCGAACACTGGAAATTTCACTGAAAGGCATGAAAGGAGTCTCAACTCTTCGATTTCTGTAACGAAAAGTCCTTTGAAGTCAAGTAAAACTATGAACAGCAAAAGTCCTATCAAGCCTCCGAGACATGAGGATAGAAAAATTAAAAGTTTTAAAGAAACGAAAAATGTGAGTGTTGTGAAAAATAAACTTGATAATGCGATTGACCAGGCGTATAAATCTCTTTCTTTTAATAGTTCTGCGAATCGCTCAGTTTCACCTTGTTTTAGTACAAGTTCAAGCAGGTACTCAACGCCTGGCAAAAAAGGAGTTTTTAACACCAGTTTGTCAAGTAATTAATAAGATAAAAGAGGATTTCTTAGGATAAGAGATCTTGTTAATAAAGGAGAGGATTGATAATATTTGCTTTAGGTTAGATATTCATAGAATTAGCTTGATTTGTTTATGGGAATGATAAGTTTAAACTTTTAAATGGGGATCAAATTGTTGAAAGGTTTATAATTTGATTTTGTGACTTCGAGCCCATATTTCAGCAGGGTTTGGCGATGCTGGCCTTCCATGTCTTACCATTTCACTAAAAGAATTGAAGTTTCGACGATCACTGCCCAAGGTATTCTTTCTTCTAATGGTACTAGTTAAATTTTCAGTTGGCTTAAAATTTTGCCTTATACTTACAACAGGAACAAGTGAGTACCCAAGAGTCCCAGCATTATAAAGTTTGATTCTTTTTTCATCATTTCCACAACTAGCTATTTTCCTATGATAGCTTTCCCTAAAACCCGAGAAACTGGACTTGGGTCTAGATTCATTTAAAAAATCTCTACTTTTTCCACTATCCGGGCTATCCTTCCTATCACACTTAGCTTTTTTCCTCTTCGTGATAAGTTTGATAGTCGACTTACTAGCAACCGGGTAAACTTTTTCATTATTCTTAAGTTCAATAGCATCATTTTCATTATTCCCAGCGATTTCCTTAGTAATCACCTGCGAGATCTTCTTTCTTCTTTCCCTCCTCCATCGAAGTTTACTTTCCATAACTTCCCTCAAAGCAGCTTGAGTCTCTCTACTAAGTCCTCCTTCAAAGTTTTCCTTCGAAATCTTCAAAAGTGCCACATTTCCAACAGCAAAGACTGAAAACTCAATCGGCACGCCTCGAATAAGAGAGTCATCCCCAACCCATTCTCCAACAGTAGCAAAAGCAATATTAAAGCAACTAGTAGTCTTCGAAACAAGTCCCTGATACAAGCCAGTTCCTTTTCTAACAGGATTTTTACTACTCACCAATTTGCATTCTCCAGTTTCAATGACAAAAGCATGATCACACAAAATTCCTTCTTGAATCACCAAGTCTCCAGCTTTAAAATAAACCTTTTCGAAATATGTCAAAACCTTTTCTTTCCCCGCCTGGCCAAGTTGCTTTATTCCAGGAACTGATTTGATGAGGAACTCGAGAAGTTTTTGACTTTCTATTACTTCAAATATTTCTTTCACCAAACGCTTGAAATTCCGTCTTGGAATCGAAACTATTGAAGAGTCTTCTGTTGCGGTCACTGTTGATGCCACCCAAGGCTTTTTTAGAAGTTTTTTTGTGCATCCGAAGATTTCGAATGGCTCGACTTCGAACTCTTTTCGGGTTTTTTGACGGACTTTTAAACTGCCTTCTATGAGGATGAAAAAATCTGGCTTTTTTGTGGATTCGGTTAGGAATGTGCTTGATTTTGGACAGATGTGAAGAGTCATCCACTTGCAGAACTAGATGAGACTTACTTCTGAACGTTGACTTGCAGGGATTTGCTTTAGCAAGGGAGATTCTTTTATTATTGTTTTTAGTTTCTGAGTAGAAAGTACCATTAGGTCTATTTCAGTTCTATCTTTTTTGAGGAGAGAGTCTTTCAGCTCTTCTAAAGGCCGACCAGCCAGCATATTTAGTAAAATTTAATTGATAACGAATTATGGGAAGTAATTGTTTTTAAGTTGATGGATTTTATAGTTAAATGTAGAGGTATAAATTGAGAACAGATTTTAGAAAATATAATTATAATGAAATTTTTACATATATCAAGTTAAAATTCAATTTTTATTTACATAAAAGATTAACTTTGAGAGTTTCAAGTTTATCATTATCGATTTAAGTTATAACAATAAAGTCTTAAGTTTCATGTAAAGCTATTTTTAAAATAGGATTAGTTAGTCATTTGAAATATTAAAATTATCTTACATTCTTCATCACATCAAACAATTTATATTTTTCCATAATAGATAAGACAAATACCTCAGAGAATAATACTCAAAAACTTTTGTATAATGTTTCAGTGAGTTAATTAATTGATCGCAATTCTTTCTATATTTGAATTTATTAGCTTATTAAAACCATTCCTATTCAAATCTAAGCTTAACTAATATTTTAATTGTATCGATTCTGAGTTTTAACAACCCAAAGATAATCGATTAAGTCAGTTTCAGGTGAACTGAACTGTTCATAATACAAATGAGTATTGTTATAAATTACCATCCTTCCATACCCATAATCATTAGACCAATACTGCGCCCAATCTTGAGGAGTAGGACTAGTAGGATCATTATGTCCTTCAGAATTTCCAGCATTTCCATTAGTAATATAAATCGGTGCTTTAGCGCCAACATGTAAATTTTCTCCATCAACTTGACTAGGAATACTTTGATTTTTATAAATCGGTCCATTTCTCTCATAATTATGAACATGTGCCTGAAAATAGATATCAACTCCATTCTCATAAAAAACATCTTCTAAGGCCTTCTGTAATTTCAAAGCATCAATTCCACAGTCTCCATTATTCTTCAACAAAGGAAGTCTCCAATTAACCGAGCAGTACAAAGGATGATGACTGAGAACAATAAGCCAAGGCCTGAGCTCTCTATTCGCATTAGCTTTTTTCAAGTCATCCAACAGCCAGTTCATTTGTGTGACTTGGGTGATGTTGGAGTAATAAAAGTAACATTCAGTGTTCATCATAATGATATGAGCTGGTCCCATATCAAAAGAGTAAAAATAAGAAGTGCCATTCGCAGCGTCATTGAATGGCATGTTGAACCTGTTTTTATATTGAGTGAAGTTGTTGTGGGTCTCGTGGTTACCTGGAAGAGTCATGTATGCGAAATTCGCTGAAACTTCTTCGACCATGTTAAGCCAACGATCTCCAATGACCCCTTCTAGGTCATTTAAGTTATAAGCCATATCTCCGACATGCAAAACCGCATCGAAATTTCTAACTTTTGCTTGTTGGGCTAAAAGATGCTTTGTGTACTGCCCGTTGAATCCTGTGCCCCAGTCTCCTAGAACAATGAATTCAGCTTTTGAGGTATCGAAAGGAGCGGAATAGTCAGGAGTTCGACCTGAATACAAAAAGACATTCGACCAGTAAAGGCCATTTCCGACTTTGTACTCGTAATAACACTCTGGATTAAGATCAGTCATTACTCCAGTGTGAATATATTGATAACGTGTTGTCAGAGTCCCTTCATCGTATTTTATCGAAGATCCAATGACCCTCAGCCACTCGGTAGGCTTCTCTATGTTCGAACAAAGTAGTGGACGATATTCGATGTATGAGGCGACGGGCCAATATGTCACCCAGGTAACTCGCATTTCGTTTTCGTTTTCTGTCCAGGATAAGTGAATTTGCTCTGGGGAAAGCCAACCGGCTGACGCTAGTTTCAAGACGATGCTGATGAAAATCATTATATTGGTGATCTGGATTTAAGATTCATTTTGGTATTAGACATTTATATAATAATTTATAAAAGATTTTCATTCTAAGTAGTCTTGAATCGGGTAAGGGTATAGAGATCATCAAATTATAAGGCTTAGATGCACTTTTAAACAAAATTATGAACATTTCTTTGTGAAAAATAATTTTTTGTTAGATTTAATTGTGTTTCTGAAGTTTATTCAAACATACTTGGTATTGACTAAAACTGACAATAAATCACTAAATCCAAAGACTAATCCTCACTTTGAAAGGCAGTTGACATTAAAAATCTCGAAAATCAAAATTTTCAAACCCTTAACTAAAAAATTTTCCCTTTCTAAACCCAGACTATTAGAATTCTTATTAAATCTGATTATCTAACTACTAATTGTCCTGATAATTTTTCTGGGTCTTAACAATCCAGACATAATCAATCAAGTCAAGTTCAACAGCACTGAACTGTTCATAATACAGATGAGTGTTATTATGAACAACGACTCTTCCATACCCATAGTCATTAGTCCAGTACTGAGCCCAGTCCTGCGGTGTGGGACTCGTAGGATCATTATGTCCATGATTATTCCCGGCATTTCCATTAGTAATATAAATCGGAGCTTTAGGCCCGACATGAAGATTGAGTCCATCCTCCTTTCCAGGGACAGTCTGATTCTTATAAATAGCAGAGCATCTTTCATAGTTATGCACATGGGCCTGGAAATAAACATCGACTCCATTGTTGTAAAACAAATCTTCCAAGGCTTTCTGCATCGTAATCGCAGCCACTCCGCAGTCTCCATTGTTTCTCAGCAGAGGGATTCTCCAATTGACAGAGCAGTAAAGAGGATGATGACTCAAGACAATAAGCCAAGGTCTCAGATCTCGATTTGCATTTGCTTTTTTCAGATCGTCTAACAACCAGTTCATTTGAGTCACTTGAGTGATGTTTGAGTAGTAAAAGTACACTTCTGTGTTCATCATGATGAAATGAGCAGGCCCCATGTCGAAGGAGTAAAAATATGAAGTTCCGTTCGCTGCGTCGTTAAAAGGCATGTTGAACCTGTTCTTGTATTGAGTGAAATTCGCATGCTTTTCGTGGTTTCCTGGAAGAGTCATGTAAGGGTAGTTCGCTGATATCTCTTGGACTAGGTTCATCCAGGTATCTCCCACTTTTCCGTTATCGTCGTCCATGTCGTATGCGAAGTCACCTACGTGCAGGACTGCGTCGAAATTTCTGACTTTCGCTTGTTGTCCTAGGAGATGTTTTGTATATTGACCTAGCTCTCCAGTTCCCCAGTCACCTAGAACGATCAATTCAACTTTCTTGGTGTCATAAGGGGCTGAGTAATCAGGAGTCCTTCCCGAAAACATATAAAGATCTGACCAGAACATTCCATTTCCGACTCGGTATTCATAGTAACATTCGGAGCGAAGACCCGGAATCACTCCAGTATGAACATACTCAATATGAGAGGTTTTCGTGCCAGCATCCCATCTGTTGTAGCTGCCCTCGACATACAACCACTTAGTGGGCTCCGGGATGTCGGAACAAAGGATTGGTCGATATTCAATTCGGGAATAAACTGCCCAAAATGTCACCCAGGTGACTCGCATCTCGTTTTCATTCTCAGTCCAGGATAAATGAATCTGTTCCGGGTAAAGGTATCCCGCTGACGCAATCGTAATCAGAAGATGGAAGACTGAAAACATAATTATAGGATTCTTTTGTTGATTTGATTAATTTTATTAGATAAATGGATGTGTTTTATTAAATATGCTGAATATATAGAACTAGTAAATTTATAGCTTTGGTTAACACGTGATCAGGCGAATGCTTGATGAGAGTATAAGTTTATAGATAAGCTTAGAAATCCTTATGATAAAAGATAAGAGGTAATCTGGATAATATTAGTAAGAATGATATTTGAGTATTTAGACTCAATCAATTCGATAAGTGTCTGTTGTGATTAGATAACTAGACAATCAATTAAAAATCACATAAAGAACTAGAAAATGATGAAAGTATTTCAAGTTCTTTATGATAATTCAATGCCCTTATAGCTAAAAAGTTGGAATTTTACCAAACCTTCTTCAATGCATAAATTTAGAATATAAATGATTAATCAAACTGGAATAATTATTATTATTAGAATAGTTGATGATGGTATTTTTATATCTTCAATAGAATAACTGAAGTTGTGTTGAGAGCAGCAGATGGAACACTCCATGATCAAAAAAATTGATCAAGGCAAACTATTTGGAGGTTGTGATTGAAGGTTTTGAATCAGCTAGATTAGGATGGGTTGTGAAAATAATCTGCAAGGGACTGTTATATTGACCGCTGCCCACATTTTCATGCATGGCATCAAATATTCAAAAGTTGCGAAGTTTTTTATTTTGGAAATGATCAAAACATGAAACTCCTCTTAGAAACTCAATAGACTGGAATAACCATTTAGAGTTTTAAATTTATTATCTAAGAGGTATTCCGATTTCTGCATAAAATGACTGGATCCTCTGCGACCTAAAAGAAATTAGATACTTCATTAATAGATCAATGGCTGTTGTATTATAAATACTTGATTAATTCGTAAATGGGGGAAATGCAATTGTGATTGATACTCCATAAACTAATGTCAGACTATTCTACTTGTCACCTTCAGCAACTTAGTTAGAATTTGAAGCTTGAACTAAAAATTCCTTATTGCATCGCATTTTTATTCGCAGTACAGAAGAAGTGAATATATTTCTGTAAGGTAATCCGCTGATAAATTTGAATCAGAAGATGAAAAAATGAAAACATAATTATAGAATTCTTTTGTTGATTTTATTAATCTTATTAGATAATGGATATTTGAATAAATATTCTGAATATATAGCTAGTTACATTATAAAACTGTTTAAAATCAGATCATATGAATTATTAAAGAGAGTAAAATTTTATGAGGATGAAAATCAAGATCTGGTAGATAAGATATATCCTGGATAGTATTTTAACAATAATTCCTATATTGAATTACTTGAACGGATGAGAACTTAGATATTTCTTAAATATTAGAACAAATATCTAGCACAGCTGAAATCTTCTATCAATATTTAATAGTTATAATCACAATAAATATAAAAACACTTAAACATTCACTAATTTAATTAAAACTTTTGAATTCTTCAGAAAGAGCTTTATATGGTTTTCTGATCTGATTTTATAATATCTAATAAATGGAATCTGAAAGAAAGCAGTCTAGCAAAGGAAGCAGTGAAAGCAGGAAAAGCAGTCACGAAAGAAAAGCTCTAACTAGTTCAAAAAGTAGCAGTTCGCACAGTTCATTACCTCCAATAGGCCATGGTTCTCCAAAACACTCTCAAAAATTTCCACTCGAATCGGGAACTCTAGATTCGAAAGAAATTCTTAATTTCTTAGAGAAAATCCAGGGCTCTCTAAGAATGAACAAAAAGCTTCGGGTTGGTGAAATAAGCCAAGAAGAAACTGGCTATCCATCATTCACTCTGGTAGTGATGGAACCCGAAGGATGCAAGCTGGAAGAATTCAGAGTCACCAGCTCAAATATTTGCAAACGTGACACGATCATAATGAGCACGGTCACAGTTATTTTTCTCAAAAATGCTCAACAAATTAAAGACTTCAAGTTAAAAATCAATAGGTGTCAATATTTGGTATACTACAACGGCGGTGATCCAAGTGAGAAGCCCTTCGATGACTTCGGTGACTCGATAGCTGGATGCATCTGGGTAAGTATAAAAGACCTCGAAAGTTATGCAATCCAAACTGATATCATCTATCAAAAAGTGATCAAGTATATAAGACCTCAATTTACCAAATTCGAAGGAAAAATTTCTCAACTCGAGGCAAAAATAGATTTCAAAATTGGAAAACTGGAAACTGATGTAAGTCATTTGAAAGGTGAAACAAGTCAATTGAAAGAAGATGTAGTTGAATTGAAAGGTGAGATAGGTCAACTAAGGAGTCAACTTAGAGATGACGTAGGTCAACTTAAGGGACAAATCGGCGAATTAAATTCGAAAATAGATTTCATTACAAATCTGTTAACAGGAAACAATAATCGATTAGCTGATTAATATTTACCTAAAGATGTTTTGAATATAAGAGATTTACCTTCACTCAATATTTTATCATTTTCTCTCTTAAATAATTTGATGAGTTGTATCTATAGAACAATAATCTCTTTTCACTTGAAGATTGAATTGATTATAAGTAGATTTACCAAATATGAACATTCTACAATACATCTATGATCATTCAACTTAAAATGCTTAGTTAATAAGTTTTCCCACCTCACTTATATTCTAAAATTTTAATCTATGATCTTCAATTTAAAATGCTTAGTTAATAACTTTTCCTTTATTAATTAATACCCACCTCACTAATATCCTAAAATTTAAAAATCAATCCTCTAACATCTAGTTCTCTTTAATCTAAAACTCTCAATCATTTAACCCAACACGCATAGTATCAATAACTCCTTGTTTCTCAGCCACAAGTACTTTATAATGAGAAATTTCTCTGGCATACTTAATAGCATTCCTATCCATTTCCTCCTGCATAGCCTGCATGCGTAGTTCAGCTTTCTGCAAGTCGACTTCAAGTCTAATCCTTTCATCATCCTGCATGGGAGTCGCCCCGCGAATTTCTCTAGTATCAGGTCTTTTCGACCTGAGCTGTTCATTCAATTCCTGCACAAGTCTTTCCAGCCTTCTAATCTCCTGTCGACTCTGTTCATTTGCGTCTTTTCCTCCATAGGCACTTTCCTTGATCCTTCTCTGCAGTTCCAAGTTCTCAGTCTTAAGTTTTTCCAGTTCCTGAGCAGTTTCTCGGGCGGCTTGGGAGTCTTTCAAAGTCCTGTCAAGGATTTTTTCGAGTTTTGAGATGACAGCTTCTTGTTTTTTTATTGTTTCGCGATAGACCTTGACCTTATCGACTTGTGTTTGAATTTTCTGCATTCGAAGCATTTCTTTTTCGTGTTTTTCTCGAAGTTTGTCGAGTTCTGCTTTGTATTTGTAGGCCTCGCTTACCTCGTCTTGAGCTTGTTTGATCGCTTTTGAGAATTCCTCGTTTCGACCTCGCTCGTTTCGGTACATTTGAGCGATTTTAATGATTTTTGATTTTAGTTCTTCGTTGTTCATTCGTTCTACTTCTCGGTTGACTACTGCTCCTACGTCGATTTCTTCTTCTTCGTGAAGACGCTTTCGAAGAACTGAGTTTTCACTTTGAAGAAGCTTGATTTGGCGGCGAAGGTCGATGATTTCAGCTCCTGTTAGCTTCAGGGCGTCGCTTTTTTCATCGTTTTCTTTCATTAGACGGTGGATTAGTTCTTGCTTTTGTTGAAGCTCTCTTGAGAGGAGTTCCCATCTTTCGCCAGCTTGTTGAGGAACTATACTATGCATCGGACTATTTGAAATGAAATTAAGAGAAGCTTTAGCCATGACCTTCTCCGACAAATTCGGGTCAATAATCGACTTATTCAATCCACTTGGCGGTCTTTGTTTCTACCTAAAAGATACATTAAGTCTAAAAACCGATATCTGAAGCGTAGAGACCAGTTGATTCAAAGCTCGATTAAGTGCAGGATTTTGCGTTCCAGCCCAAATAAAAGGAATAGCAAGAGGTTTATTCATCCTATCTGTCTATTACTGCAAAGAAGACTTGAGATGATCATCAACGATTTCAGTATAAGCAGCCAAAGTCTCAGGTATTTGATGTCTGACAAGTCCAACATTATTCTCATCTCGCACAAACAAATGAAAGCTGACCTGCGAGTTCAAAAAGCTTTTAGGCACAGTAAAAATCGCTTGAGCTCCATACTCATTATCAAGAGCTCTTACCGTCAAAGGCAGAACAGGACTTAAAAACACAGAAGACCTCTGAGATCGATGCGAAGAGAGTTCCAAAGCGACACTATTTTCCTCATTTAAATCCACTTGAAGTAAAGGTAGTTCTCGCAGTTGATTTCCATGAGAAGTCATTCCAATCATGATCCTGTTGATGATAGTAGGGGCAACTGACCAGTTAACACCCAGGATCGCGATATCGACGAGTTCTTCAATCAGACTTGCAGTGTCACTAAGTGACTGTTCGATAGTCAATGAAAAGTAAAGCTTGCACCTGATCCCTCCACTATCTCCTCGATTTGTAGTAACTTCAAAGTGCACAGGGTGAAAAGCCCTCATAGCTGAAACAGGAATAGTAAGACTTTCAAGACTATTTGTAGCAACTCTTTCTTTAAGGAACACCCAAAAAAACCCATCAAGTTCATTGATATTCTCCTTGCTATAGTAAAACAACTGGTAATTCCAAAGAGGATTTCTTGAATTCTGAATAATATGAGAAGTTTCAGTCTCATTGTCCCCAGGTCTCTGTTGCACGTAGTGACTCCACCCGAACTCCAGGTAAGGAGAGGCGAGGCCTGAAGCAGAAGCATTATTAAGAGGAACATCAGTCGCTGACCTGAAGTCCACCCTGACCCTCCACATGAACTGTCGAAAAGCGTCAGGTGTAGGCAAAGCATGATAAATGTCAAGAGGGTCCGCTTCTTGCAGGTCTTGTTGCGCTGCCATCACTCTTAAAGTAACTAAAAAGCGACCCACTGTTGTTTGTTGGTCTTCTAAAGTCCTTACAAAGCGCAGGTGTTGCTTTGTCCCTCCTCCTCGCACGTCTGTCAAGGCAGGGACCAGAGGACTCAGGTCAACTGCGCATTCTCCTAATAAACGCGCTTGGCCTCGCTCTTTTGGCTCGTTGTCTCGCACTGTTACTACGAATGCTTGGAAAATCAAACGCATGTTTAGCTCTATCTTTGATGTTGGAAGAGGAAGGAAAAATGTACGGGCTAGGAACTGGGGATTGTTTACTCGCTCTGATATGTCAGTTCGACGCTTTTCTGATTCACCTTCTAGTTGAACTGTGATGAAGTAGTGATATTCTTTTGCGAATTCCGCAGTTTCGATTATCACGTTTAACTGAGCTGCTCCTACTAGCTTTCGGTCGTCCATGGATTTATTGAATAGAGATGGAGAATTTTTAGTGGAGTTTTAGGATATCGATGTTTTAAGTTATTTATACCTGTATTTTTAAAGAATGAACTAAAGCAAGTTCAGCCTCATAACGGGCTTTCATTCTTTCAGCTTTTCTAGCAAGATACTCTTTAACTTCCATCTGTTTAAAGTCCAGAAGTTCAATCTTATCCTGCAGTTCTCGAATTTTTTTTTCTTTAGAATCAGAGTTTTTTTTTTCTTCCTGAAGAATATTCATGATATCAGCAACAGTTCTTTCTTTATTATTAAGAGTGATTCTGAGCTCATTGATTTCCTTATCTTTTTTCTCTAAATTTCTTTCCTTTTCTTCATTCATCACAATAAGTTCTTTGATCTTGAGTATTCCTCTTTCCTTTTCCTCCTTCTCCCTCCTGTTAACCTCTTTAAACCCTTTGAAATCACCAAGAATATCATCATAATCCCTGAGTTCATTAGTGAAGCCTTCAATCATTTTATCTTTTTCTTTGCTTTTTTCATGAAAAAACGAGACTTCTTCATTAAGTCCTCTGAGTTTCTCGACCAGTTCTTCATTAAAAGCTTTTAACTCTTTATTTTCCTTAAGCAATTCATCTTCTTGTTCATGTACTAGAGTAAGTTGATTAGCAAGTACTTTAATTTCATACTGCTCTTCATGTTCTTTCGTATTTTTATCATTTAACTGCAGTTCCAGTTGGCTAATCATGTTTCTAGCCTCAGCCAGTTGAATTTGAAGTAATCTGTTCCTGTCTTCCAAGCCTTCAATAATTTTAAACTTCTCAGTGCGGTCATTCGTCAAAGTTTCAACCTTATCCAAAACCTTTTCATAGTCCTCTAAAGTCCTTTCCTGTTCCTTCTGCAGTGTCAAAATTTCTTCCTGAAGAAAGCGGTGCTCGCCGACTGCTTTGTTGTTAGCCACTTGGCTTTGTCTCAGGTCTTCTTTCAACTTGCAAATATTTTGATCTTTCAAATCAACCAGTTGCTTTACCGCCAAAAGTTCAGCTTGAAGTTCCTGAACTTCAAGTAATTTAATATCATCCTTGTTAAACATTATAATAAATATATTATAAAAATTCTTAAAGAAAAGTACTGAATATCATTTAGTTGTTATTTTTAATCTTTCTTAATCAACTAGTTCCTCAGTTTCGGAAAGAATTAAAAACTCGGTTCAAGTTGGCTTTTAAAGCTTTTGGCAAACATAAAAAATCAGGAGGTGGGTCGTGACTGGCTCTTGAGTAGTCCGAGTGTTGATTAACGAACTTCAAATAACCTCCATTTGAAGGCTGAGAAAAATTCGAATGGTTTCTTCTAAGCTTCTGGATTTTATTCAGGTCCTTCGGGTCTCTGATGTTTTTTTCACTGAGACTGGGCAACAGAGGACTGTGAGAAGGCTCAATGACCTTTATTCGAGGATTTTCATGGTCTTCTTCTTCCTCGAATAGCTTTTTCTTCATTTGGAGAGGTTGTCTTTTTGACTTACTCGGCCATTTGATGCGACGTGCTGAGGAGGATTCTTTGATACTTCCTCTGATCTGAAGAATGTATTTCTGTGTCTGTTGTAAGAACTCTAAAGTGTTTTTCGCTTGGTTGGACTTTGAGATGTGAACAAAGTAGTCTTCTCCAGCGATTTTCTTCCAGTTTTCAGGAATGGAAGTTGGCCAGATGTATACTTTTTTTTCAGTCATTATTATTTCTTACATTAATTCTACTTGAACAGCCTTACTCGGTCTTGGATGTCCTTTCTGCAGATTGGGCAGAGGTTGCATTTGAAAGCGCACTTATTGCATATCAGATGTCCACAAGGGTAGCAACAAACATCAGCTTCTCTCGCAAAACATATCTTACAAGCATTTTCTTCTTTAACCGATTCGCCATCATTCCTACTCTCATTAATTTCATCAATCTGAGAAGGGTCAGGCATTTGTACCAACAGGACAGTAGATCCAATTTTAATAACATCTCCAACAACAACCGGAACATTTTCACTCGGTTCGCCTTCCGCACTAATTCTTCTCCAGGTTCTATTAGTAGACCCTACATCATTAAGCCAGAACTTTCCATTCCTAAGAACAATATCCGCATGATGAGAGCTCATCTGCGAGTCTTCCCTGATGGCGATTTTATTGCTAGGGTCTCTTCCAATATTGACTCCATCAGCAAAGATTTTGAATTCTTTCCCTTTGGCAGGTCCTTCATAGACCTGAAGAATAAGACTTCGAGCCTGTCCGAAGGGGTTAAAAAGAACTGAAGTGACTTTAAACTCACTAAGTCCCATTTGAAACATCGAGTTCAATTCCAGCTCGAGACTACTTCTTGCCATTAAAAAGGTTCCAGTAGTCGATCCGAGGTCTTTTAAAATGAACTGGTTGCTTAGATTCAAGTATCTGATATCACAATGCTTTCGACTTACAAAGCTCTCACTTATCACGATGTCGTTCGAAGCTGAGTTACGCCCAACCGATGCTCCATGTCGGCCGATGAGGTACGAGTGGTTGCTCAAGGTCCCTTCTATGGCCTTTAGCACTAAAACCTCCCAATCGCCAGTGTCAATCACACTATCAGAAGACTCAACTACTAATCCACCTTCATTCATTTCTCGAAGTTTCTGGATTTCCTGTAAAATCTTCACACGATGCAAACGAATCGTGACCTGAAGGTCGTTTTTCAAGTCGTCTTCCTGGACTTCAAACAGTAAAGGACCGTCAATGCGGATTTGTTCAAATTTTTCCCGATAGACAGGAAGTCCGATGGTCTGAAGCCATTCAGAGACTTCTTTGAAATTCCAAGTTTCAGGTCTTTTCCTTTCCATTTAAAATATGATTATGAAAACTAAGCCCTTACCAAAGTTCTGCATTTGTCGAGGATTTCTGACTTGATCCTGGGGTAGTCAGGGTACATGGAAAGAATTTCCTTTGAAATTGAAATGGCTTGGACGTACTTTTTCGCTTTCATGAAACTGAAGGCCAGGCGGAAGCCGATTGAAGCAGTTTTCGAGATTTTCCAGGCGGATTGAAAGAATTCACTTGCTTCATTGAATTTGTTTTCAGATTCTTTGATCGTACCGAGCATTTCCTTCGCCTTGCCACAGGACTGGTTGAATTTCAAGCAGCGATGAAGGAGTTCAACAGCAGAGTCTTTATTATCACTATCGATGAAGACTTGTGCGAGCATAAGCCATCCTTTTTCAAACTCTTCAGCATATTCAATAGTATAAGGGTACTTCGAGAAGTTCCTAAGCATGCTCTTGGCATCTGAGTCCTTATTCAAGGCTTGCTTAGCGACAGTATAAGCGATCATTGCAGGTACATAAGTCTGGTTATTTTCAAAGATACTTGTAAGCAGTTCAAGTCCTTTCTCAACTGAATCCTTTTTCCCTTTGGCGACCTGGACCAAGGCTTTCAAAGTAAGACTTTTCAGGGTGTTAGACTTGGAAATCAATTCTTCAACTAAGCTTTCAGCTGCTGTCACATTGTCAGTCGAAAGACGCACTGAACCTGAAGGGATGTCGTCGTCAGGGTTCAGGTAAATGTCGATCATTCGCTCGAGACTAGGGACTCCGTAGACCACGTCAGTTCTGGATTTGTTGAACTCTTCAAGGGCTTCTCGCACTTGTCCTTTAAATCTGAAGAAAAGTCCTCTGCAGTAGGCCTGACCGGCTTCTGATGACTTTTTTCTTTCAGCGTTTTTTAAAAGCTTTTCGAAGAATTCGAGCTTGTTTACTCGTCTTAAGGTCAGGACTAGCTTTGACAGGATGTTGTATTGATCGGATTTGTTTTCTAAGAGTTTTTTGTAGGTTTCTAAAGCTTCGTCGACGGAAGAGGCCTGAAGTTGGATCTCGGCCATTAGCGTCGCAGCTTCTTCGTTTGATGGGTCGATTCGGAGAACTCGGTTGCAGTATTGAATGCATTTTTGGAAGTCTCCTTGCTTTTCGAATAAGTAGCCTGCGCGGAGGATTGAGGTTATGTTCATGTCGTCGTATTGAGCGCTCTCGTTGTAGTAGGCTAGGGCTTGTGGGTAGTTTCTTTCGCGTTGTTCGAAGTATTGGCCCAGATGAAAAAAGATCTTCGAGCAGTTCTTCCTCTCCTTCTCAATCTGTTCATTAGACATATCCCTAGACGAAGCAAGAAGATCCTTCTGAATAATCCCCGCATTTTTAAGCGAGTTGGCAGCTTCTAAAATCGGTCCTAAAATCTTAGAATCCCCTCCCTTATTACTTTTCAAAAATACCTGAGCCTGTAACAAATAATTCTGAGCTGCTTCTCTCATAGAGTTGATATCATTCGGTTCCTTTTTCAACGCCTGCTCAAGAATTAAATTCGCAGACTGAAAATCCTTAAGCCTAAGGTAAAGATGTGCAAGGTCAGTAAGCAATTCCGTCTTTTTAGGATCATTTCGAACAGCAGACTCGTAATACTGAATAGCCCTTTGATAGTCATGAGTTAAAACCAACGCCCTGCCGATTTCTTTCGTCAAAAACAAGTCATCAGGTTTTTGTCTTAAAGCTTTTTCATAAATTTTTATCGCTTCTTCCGGTTCTTGAATCCTCATAAGAGCCTCACCAAACATCAGATAATTTTCAACACTTTCATCACTATTCACGATATCCGAGAAACATTTAGCGTAAAGTCTTCGATTCGACATTTTGTTTAAATAAATTTCACTTTGAGCGATTTTCGCATCTTTGAAACTAGGACTATCAGAAGGGATTCCGTTTAAAATATTAAGAGCTTGCTTAATATCACCTTTTTTCAACGCGATTTCACTATTAGCAAGGACAACAATGACCTCAACACTAGTCCCTGCAAACTCTCCAATAGCTTCAGCCATGATCCTTGTGGCTTTCGGTATTTCTCCATTTTCCGCATAAGCAACAGCGAGATTAGCAAAGACACTTCCACGGTCTTCAACAGAAATTCCTAAAACTCCAGTTTTTTTATTTTCCCCAGCAGAGCGAATTCCAGGAAGCGCCATTGTTGCTTCGAAGGTTTTGATAGCATCATGAAATTTCTTGAGTTTCATCTCAACCTGGCCTTTTACAAGCATAAATAAAGGATTTTCACGAATAGTAAAGCTTCTGGCCAAGGCCTGCTCTAAAGTCGTCTGAGCCGAGGCGTACTGCCCTGCTTGAAGACTGATCAGCGCCGACAAGATCAACGCGTCGATGCAGTCCGGGTCGAGTTGAAGAGAAATCGCGATGAACTTCGAAGCATTTGCATGGTCATTCGCTATAAACCGTGACTTTGCAAGCAGAAGATGACCTTCAATGATTCCAGGGATCTGCTTGGTGATAGTCTCCAGAAGCTTCGTGACACGCACCAGGTAAGGAGGGGCTTTCGCTGTTTTTGAAAGAGGCTTCAAGCCAAGGTACTGAAGATGTTCACGAGCGATTTCAAGGAGAAAGTCAGGGTTCAACTTTGCGTAAAACTCTAAACTTGGACTCATTTGTTTACTCGCTGCAATGTGAAGGGATAAAGTCTCTTCTAACAGTCGAAGGGCTTCTTTTTTGTCTTGGTCTTTACGCCATTTTAAAAGACTTGCGATAAATGCTAACTCTGCAGATCTTCCTGAGTTTTCCTCGACTTCTAAAAGAAATTCCATCTGTTGAGAGGCTTCGGCGAACATTCCTTGAAGGATCTTGCACCAGACTATTTTGTTGATTGCTTGGCTGTTGTCTTCTTCTAATTGAGTCGCTTCGTTGAAGGTCTGGATTGCCGCTTTGAAGTCGCCGAGAAGACGAAGGATTTCGCCGACTTCGAGAAGAACTTGAGAATTGTTTGGACTGATTTTTTTTGCCTCTTGAGCTATCATCAGACATACTTCTAGGACTTGATGTTTTCTTCCTGAGATACGAACTATCGGCTTTATTATGTCGATGTAAAGTTTTGCGTTTTTTGGCTCTTTTTGTTGAAGAGCGGATTTTAAATCTTTTAGCTTTTCTACAGCTACGTCGTAACTGGCTTCTCTGGCTAGGGAGTAGAATGTCCAGATTCTTAGGGCTTCGATGTTTTTGTTGTTTGCTAACAGGACTCTTTGGACACTTTCCACTATGTCGTCCCAGTTGCCGATTAAGACTTGTGCTTTCACTTTTTCGACTAGTCCTGGTATGAATCTGGGTGCCTTAATAAGCAAATCATTTAAATACTCGACCATATTCTTATAGTCCTTCAAAATTTCCAGCACCTTAATCTTGCCCAAGACCGATTCCAAGTACCTCGAATACATCTGTTCTCCAACTTCATCCATGACCTGATCAAAAACCCCTGCCGCTTCTTTCAAGTCTCCATTAGCATAAACTTCAATCCAAGCATAAGTCATTAAAACTCCCGGGTTTTCCCCATTTCGACTGACGACTTCACTAACCAGCCCTCTTGCTTTATCAGCCATTCCAAGATGACAAAAAAGTTGACAAGCCAACAAAACCGCTGAATCAGGTGCATTATTTTTGAAATCTTTTGTTTGAGTCTTCAAACGTGTGATCGCTTCTTCATCCACGACTTTACAGCTCTTATGATAGACTTGAAGAGCGATGCAAGCCGGAAACTGAACTTCTCTCTTTTTAAAGACGGACTCTAATTCACGAATGGCTTCGACTACACTGCCTTCCTTGAACATTCCGAAGGACTTCCAAAAGGTGAGGACAGGGTCTTGACCACGACGAAGTTCTTCTTGAGCCACGTCGATGATATGATGCCAGTACTTTTCTCGTGCGTAGAACTGGATTGTTGCTAAGGTCACTTCCATTTTATATGTTTAGAAAGAGGAATATTTATTGGATAGTCCTACATTAGCCTAAACTTTTATTTTTCTTCATAGTAAGCCATTCCTGCAGATATTGACTGAAAGCGAGTTGAGCGTCATTTCCCACATTTTCAATAAACGGGTGAGTCAGAAGTACTTCAGTGGTCGGTCTTGTTTCAGGGTCTTTTACCAGACAAGCTCTTACAAAGCTTTGAAAGTCTTCAGTCCACTTGCCGTCATTTGGAACTACAGGCGGTGGTTTAGTGGCGATGAGATAAAGTGCCTTCATTGGATTTTCATTCAAATAAGGAGGCTCTCCAAGGACCATTTCAATTGCAACGATTCCAAGACTCCAGACATCAACACTGACGCCGTAGTCCATGCCGACAACGAGTTCAGGAGCCATCCAGCTGGGGGTCCCTACGACGCTGTGACGAGCTTCATGCTCCTGGGTCAATTGAGCAGCGTATCCGAAATCGCCTAGTTTCACGGAGCCGTCAAGTGAAATTAAAATATTGTCACTTTTGATATCTCTGTGAATCCTGAACTGCTCATGCATTATCTTCAGTCCTTGAAGCACTTCTCTCATCACATAGGCGATGATTGACTCTGGGATTTTTCTTGCTCTTTGCATTATCAAGTCAGTCAAACTACCTTTCATCAACTCGACTACTAGCCAGAGGTACCCGTCGAACTGGTAAGATTCGAAGTAGTTAACGATGTAAGGACTGGAACTTAACTTGGTCAATATGATTTCATTTAAAATCATGTCAAGATGCTTCTCGTTCTTTGGACGAATTCGCTTTATTGCGAAAGTCTCTGATGAATCTTTTCTTTTACATAAAAAAACACTTCCTGCACCACCTTCTCCGATTTTACTGAGAATTTCGTAGAACTTTCCTGGAGACTCTGTGATTAGTTGAAGGTTTTGAGAGACTTGTCGGTTGAACTATTTAAAATTTACGCTTGAGGTCCTTGGCAGGCTGCGTACGCCGTCGTTTATGGTTTTTACTACTTCTTCTAGTTGTCCTTGGTTTTCTAGAAGTTCTTCTGCTGAGATGCCCATGTTCGCCACCACGTCTTCGAGACTTTCTAAGCGCTTTCGAACTGGTGGGTCGGACAGGTCTGGCGATTCTGATGTTTCGGTTGGTTCTAAAGGTTCTGCCTTGTGAATCTCTTTTTTGTGACATTCGAGACAATACCGCTTGCTTCTGAAGAAGCCGTGCTTGGATATTTTAATGCTGCATCTTTTGCAATATATCAGCTCTGAATAGATTTTACTGCATTTAATACACTTTCGACGCTTTGATGTTAATTTGAAGAGCTGTCCACAGCTATTACACTTACACTTGGAATCAAAAATACTCGCAATTAAGTCCATTTTATTCTTAAGATGAATTTAAGACATTCCGAATCCAGAGTACCTAAAAACCCTATAAAAAAAATCAAAACCTCATCAAAATTTTTCAATCATTTTTTAAAAAATCCTAAATTTTCAACCCCTTTCCACTTCATCAAAAAATTTCAAAATCATTCAATATTTTTCTATTCCTTTAAAAAAACTACAATTCTAATTCTCTTTCTTAAATACCAGAGGTAATCGTTTAATAATTTAAATGGATAGCGAAGAATTCACAGCTCAACTGCAAGAACTAGAAAAGTTGGCTTCACTTGTTGATATTCCACTCGACAGGACCATGGGCAGCCACTCGGACCATGAGCAGCTCATCGAGTACCTGGTGACTGATTCAATGAATATTCGAAGATACGCCGCACGTTTGACCAAATTGGCTCGCAGCTTCAGCACAAAACTTGAAAACTTGTCAATAAAATGCAAAAATCTTCGAAGTCAAAACGATCAACTCTCTCAAAAGCTTGAAATTTACTCACGAAAACTTGACCAGTCAGAAAAAAATCTTACTGATAAAGAAGAACAGGTCGAGTATCTGACGGGCATCGTCGAAGAACGAGAAAAATCCTTGAAAATCATGGTGAAAGATAATGAAAAAGTTAGAAATGACTTGAAACAGATGCAGAAAGAATTCAAAGAAAGGGAAAAACTTGAAGTCAACCAACTTAAAAATGAAAAACTTTCAATTTCACTGATTAAAGAAGAAAACTCGAAAAAAGTCACTGAAATTTACTCAGAACTCATGAAAAAAATGAAAATGATTGAAGATTTAACGAAAACTATAAAAATGCTGGAATCTAATTTTTTCTCTGAGAAAAACAACAATGAACTCCTGAGGAACCAGGTCGGGAACTTAAAACACGATCTTTTCACTTTGAATTCAAAAGTTTCTGACTTAAAAACAAAAAATTTTTCGTTAAAGGAAAAAATCAAAGACCTTGAAGAAAATCTTGATGAAAGTCGAAGGGACAAGGAAGAAATCTCGAAAAAAATGCAGGAAATGAAGGAAAAGGAAAAATGTTTTGAAGAAATCGAAACTTCTGACCATACTCTTGAAGCCAATTTTAAGAAAAATAATGGAAAAAATGATAATTTTGGAGACTTTTTCGTTACTGATCAAATCGGAGAACTTGAAGAAAGCAGCAGCGATTCAGAAAATTTCGTGTTTTTCATCCAAAGTCCAAAAATCCTTAAAAACAAGTTTTTTTCGTTTGATTTCGAATCTGGAGAAGGAATCAACATCGTCTCTCCAAGGGTATCTGTTAATAAAAGATTTATATTCGAAAAATCTTTAAATATTCCAGCAACTGAAATTTCTTCCACTTCTGAGATCAAAAAAGACATTCCTAGCCCTGACCATCTAAGTAAAAGCATGAAGATTTTCAACCATTCAACCCAAGATGAAAAAGAAGAGGTTTTAAAGTACAAAGATCCAGTAAAGAACTATTTCTTAAAACTTGTTCAAGAAATCAAGTCCCAGTCGCCTTTTCCTGACTCAATAAAAAAAATCCCAACAAGTCACCTTTACTCATCCCTTCAGAGTTCCGGTATATCAATGTGTTACTGGCCAGAAGAAATAAAGAAATACCTTCAGTCAAAGCTATCAACCTTAATCTAATAATTAGAGAATATCTTCTTTCACTAAAATACATCATCTTGCCTTCTGATCCATGATTTCATCAAGTAAGTTGCTGGCCCAGAGGAATTTTTTCTGTAAATCAAGTCTTAGGTCTTCTCCTGGGTCTTCCTTCCAATAAACTTGTAGCTTGTCTGGGGTGTGAATGGAGAAAAGAAGGTAGTTGTCTTTTAAGTTTTCATCGAAAGGAGTGTAATAAATAAAAACGCCTGTACCGTATTTTCTAACGTTTCTTTTATAGAGACGGGACTTTAGTTCCCAACTCTCCATCAGACTCACTGTACCGTCGAGGTTCGTTTCGCCGAATAAGATTTCCATTTTTCTTAAGTCACTGTCCCAGATTAGTCGGTACTTTGGATTATTCACTAGACATACGATGGACTCGTATCCTATTGCTGAATTTAATGAGAGGGTACCACATATCAGTAACTTTTCACTGGATTTTATGAAACTTATAGTCAAATTTTCACTTGACCTGTATAGTTCCCAGTCTTGCCCATCAGACAGGTCATTCGCGTACCAAGGACATGAAGTTTCTTCTTTGATTGACAACTCTTTAAAGTTCGTATACGATATCTCAAAGTGCACATGCTTGTTATGTGATGGACGCTTCTCTTTCAGTAGAATCGAATGATATGCCGCCGCACTTTTGGGAGATAAAAGATATGGCGAATAGCTGTGGCCTTCACAACAACCCATTTTAAATTTATATCGGGGATGGGATGAGAAGGGATAAATGGTGCAAATCTCGACTTAAGTACTTCTTAAATATTATTTTATTTAAGGCTGAAAGAATTTTTTAAGGATTATGAAAACATTAGAATTTTTAAAGTTACCGAAAATGTATATCGAAGATTTTTGAATAAAAAGATTGAAGATTGGACTTGTGGATCAGGTTTTCAGTCATTTTTAAATTTTTTGTTACTAGCAAGGCCAACATGGCTTAAGGATTTGTTGTATGAAAAGGGGATTCTCTTTAATAGGGTTTTGTATTAAGGGATTGAAAGCCATAATTAGTATTTTTTTATTTTTTTAAGCTTTAGTGATGGGATTTTATTTTTTGGCCTCTTCACTTATTGAATTATGCTCCAAAGGCGAAATTGTTGCAAAATATTAAAAATCTTGATGTTTTGACTGATGATTTCACCTAAATCAATCAATTTTTTAAATTTAATCAATCCTCTTAATCTTAGAGAACCATTTAAATAGCTAATCTAACAAAAGCAGTCATTTGCACAACTGTTCTGAACCTCGACATGAAAAACTTGAAAAAACACGGATAGAGCATCAATAGTAAAGTTTCTATTCGTGAAAAACCTGAAATCAAGCACATTTTTCGTATCTTTTATTTTTTGTTCCGTGCAACTTCGAACATAAAAATCTCCAGTCATCTCTCCAACCCTTACCTTGACCTTATAAAGTGTTTCCCACCCATCGTCCCTGATATTAAAATTAAATTTTTTGTATTCAGTGACATTTAAAATCGTTTCAATACAATCAGAGTTGTTTTTTTTCCTACTTTTCAAAAACTCTTCAATCAAATAAATCACATTTCCCCTGACAATGATTTCTCCAGAGTCCTTCTCATCAATCGCCCGAAAGCCACTACAAGGACAGTACTCTTCTTCAACTCCAATATCACGACAAGTCCTATTTTCCGATATTTTTTCACTCAACAAACTAGAAACATCATCAACTTCAAAAGATTTTTTCATTTTTTCATAAGTTTCAGCATCAAGCCCTCCATAAGGCCAATGCGCGATTTGCTTTAAAGTAAGATGAACGTCGAACCTGCTAAACATCTGATTCAAATTATGTTTTAAATTCAATTTAAATCTTTCTTCAGCAACTCCAGGACTGAGAATTAAAAAACTCATCGGTTGTCGGTATTCATAAAATCCTCGAATATCGAATTGAAGTTTAACAGGGGAACTGCCGTGATCTCCCATAAGAAAAACAACGAATTCTTCCTGTCTTTTTTTAAAAAGTTCAGTTAAATTGATGAGAAATCTTTTTAAATCTAAATCAACAGTTCTGATATTTCCTGTCTTTTCATGAGCAGCGTTTAAATGAACATAAGCGAACTGGTGGTTATTAGGATATTCTTTAAAAAACTGAAAAATATGTCCAAAGCTGATATTATGCGAGTTTTGAAGACCCATGCACTTTTGACAGTTATCATATTCACTAAAGCCATAAACAGACCAAGCAGCTTTCCAGAAGTTTCCAAAAAAATGGTCAGTTTCAATGTCATGTCCTGTAAGATACGACAAAAAGTCCCAAACAGCATCATGTAAAAAAAAAGTAACAAATCCTTGACTTGAGAAATATTTCCAAAGTGCTTTCTTTTGGTACTCCAAGTGGCTTCTTGATTTCACCGTCATTGGAGGGTTTCTCATTCCAAGAGTCTTCTGCATTTTCTTCTTAGTTTCTCCGTAAAGCATCTGAGCCATGTTGTCCTGTGTGTGAAGTTCAGGAATTCCAGGATTCGTAAATTCATAACAAATACTTCCATCTCCATTTAAACTTTTCAGATATTTTACAGTCTTCGGCCAGTTACGATAAACACTTCCTCTTGAAACTGAATCGAAAACAAGAAGTAAAACTTTCAAATTTGGAGAAGATGAAATGTTTAAAGATTTTTGAAGTTCTGATGAAAGTTTAGATGCTTGATCAGAGATTGACTTGTTTTGTTTTAAAAAAGTGAAGGCATAAGCTGAGTTTTCCTGGCATTTCACGAATGCGAAGGAGGATTTAGAGAGGTCTGGAGAGATTGTTGACCAGGATGCGAAGATTTTAGTTGAACCTGCTAATTTTTCGGGTCTTAATGGGTCGTTGAAGTACTTTGGAGGTAGACCTGATTCACATTTGACGATGAACTTGTTGTTTTCTATTGAAATTGAATCGTTTGATTTGGTTTTACAGTCTGTGTAGTTCACGTAGTTCCAAATTGAAAGAGTTTCAGCTTCGGTGAAGTTGAATAATGGGAAACTGCAGACTGGTAATGGAATTTCTTTTGATTCACTTTCGATTTGAATTGATGAACTATAAAGATCCTCTGAACTGCTTTCAAGTGATGAAAAATCAGGAAGGACTGAATCGGAGGTGTTGAAAGAACTGAAGAAGTCACTTGAAATGACTTCTGAACTGCTTTCAAATGAAGAAAATTCTGAAAATTCTGAAAGATCTGAACTACCAAAAGACCTGCTTTCATTAGAGGAACTTGAAAAGTCTTGTGAATCCCGCAACTCACTTGAATCCGGGACAGAAAATGATGGAAAACTATCAATGTCATCTTTATTACTCCTTGAAGAACTCACAGTTGACTCTTTACTTAACCCTGAGCTTTCGTTTTGAAATCCTGAAAAAGAGTCAAAATTTGAACTCTCTAGAAATGAACTACTTTCAACACCTTTGCTTGGAGAAGAGGAATTTTCATTGAAGATCGATGAATCATTCAGAATTTCACTTTCTTGATGAGAACTCTGGAATTTCTCACTTGAACTGTCAGAGGAGACTTGAGATTGGAAGTCTTCTTCGCTCGCGTTTTCTGAATCAGATTGGTTCAAGTTAATGTTTTTTGAAATGGATTCTGACTGGGCATTGGTGAGGAAGCTGTTTTCGATGGATGATAGATAAATGAAAACATTGAAGGACAGAATAAGTATGACAAGCATAAAAAAGACTACCTTGTTCATATGGTTATAAGTATGGCTGGAAGGAGTTGATTAAATATGAACAAGTGTCAACTTCTTTTGCCCATTTTCGAATAGTGGGTTAAAAAGTCTTGAATTAAAAGTTAGAATTTCAATGAATGGTTTTGATGATGAAGATCTTATTTTATATCGAGTTTTCTATGATTGAATTAGAGAGAATCATCATTTTAGAGTGTATTTTAAAGGGTTGAATTTTTGTATCATTTAAATAAGTTTATACAACTTTCAAAAAAAAATCCTAAAGTCTTTAAACCAATTAACTAACTAACTTTCCAATCAAAGGAATAACTCTCCAAATATAAACCCAGATCCCAAAGCAACTAAGAGAAATATAAAAATCCCTTCCAGCTCTATTATGTTTCATCGAATCTTCCAAGGTAAACTCATTTCTCGCTTTTCCATGAGGATTTTCCGAAGACAAGTAGCTGTAAAACTTGAAAATGAATAACAAAAGACTAAGAACCAGCATAAAATGAATAACCTTGACTTCCTTTCCATTCACCTTCAAATTCATTTTCCAAATAAACTGAGAAAGTTTTTCCAACACAAACAAAGGAGTAAAAGGAAACAACAGGACAGCAAGCAAGACAAGAGAAACAGGATTAACAACAAAAACAACAAAAGACGCAAGAGTGACCATTTATATCAAGACCTTATCCATATCTTATAAATGCTAAGATCTCTCCGTCGCTTTGCCCTTACAGCAAGTCTAGAAGCAGGATCTATTCATGATGTGAAACAAATCATCTACCGTTCAGATGTTCTCACAAATCACGAACTAGTCAACATCTGTAAAAGAATTTCAGAAATGACCATAAGCGAAATTCGAATCAACATCAACCGAGAAGAATTCTTAAAAACCTTCTCAAGTACCTTGGTATCCAGAGCTCCTTACATGGACACAGGGGACTTGGTCTCGATAGTAAAAGATTTGGTTAAAAACCCTGACTTTCGAGACTTAAAAAACACTTTTAACCTTTGGCATTATGTTTTTCGTAATTTGGTCAATCGAGTTGATGGACTTACTTTAACTCAAATTACTGATATTCTTAATTCACTTTCCTTTATCAGAATCTCCAATGTAATTTTTGATACCTTAGTTGAAGCGCTGAAGGAAAGAATGACTCAAATGGAAATTCGTGAATATTCAATGTTGCCATTGTCAAAGTTCTCGAGTTTACTTTGGTCTTTAAATCAACATAAAGTGGGCATTTCTAAAATTTATATTAACATCTATGAAGGCCTTGTTAACCATAGTGACTTTGAGTTTATGACTTTTGATCAGATTGCAATGATTGTGCATTTTTACTTCGTCAATAAAGCTCTACCCGACCCGGAGTCTATCATCAGACCTTTTACTGAAACTTTGAAGTCAGCTTTAGAAGAAGATAAGTTTAAGTCGATTTATGAACTTATCGATGTCATTCACTATATGACACAAATTCCTGATCTTTCTGATGATCTTCATGAACGAATGTGCAAACTCCTTATTCTTAAAAAGGATGATTTGACTGCGGTTTCTACTATTACAAGGATTTCATCATCGAATTTAAAGGCTACAAAAGAATTGCAAACTATAGTAATTGGACAGATTTTTAATAATTACAACTTGTTTTCGATTATTGATATCGTCACAATATTTAAATCTTCACTACTTAAAAATTTTCCTTATGAAAAAAAGAAACTTCTTGAGTATTTGAGGAGAGATAAACTTGATATATCAACTGTTTCTTTTTCAAATTTAGAAAAATGTTTAAATATGATATGCTATATGGATCAATCTGATATGCTTTCTTTATTTTTAGCTTTGGAAGACTCTTTTTATAATATTTGTTTGATGAAATCGGTGAATGAGAGTCTTTTACTGAGATTAATGAGAATTGTAATGAAGCTGAAAATAAAATCTCCGATAACCAAGCTATTCATAACGAAAATATGCATGAAACACTTATTTCCTCATTATCACACCCGAGACATGATGTTATTATCAATCCTCATCGCCGGGGTGAAAGAACTTCAAACTCATAGATTGCTTGAAATGATCGATGACAAAATTTTCAGATATTCTCATCTTTTCGAGTACCACGAAATGTCAGTCTCTCTTTACTTCTTGTCAAGGATAAACCGGATCTGCATTGAAACTCAAGAATTACTTACAAAAAGACTCTCTGATAAGGACTTGAACATGACTGATGTCAACAATTTTACAAATGTTTTAGTATCAAATGTGATGAACAACTCATCAGAATACGCTCGAAGATACCTTCCCATTGTTAGATTGTTGATGTCTTTTAAAAGTATCGCAAATACTAGTTATTTAAAACTTGGAGAAGTCATGAAAAAGATGGACAGTGATTTTGATATCAACTGGGTTAGTTTCATTAGATGCTTATGGATTCTTGCTTATTTAGATATAAAAGATTCAAGATTCATTAATTCAGGACTTTGGAATAAAATCAAAGATGTTTTACCTAACATCGAACCTCCAACTGAAATTTTTATTCCAGATGATAAAACTTTAGACCTTTTTCACTTGTCCATCTTTGTTCAAAGTCTGGGGATCTTAGGGAAAGACTTTCCAGAAATTCAGATATATTCTGAAAACATTCAAAAAATCCTTGAAAGTTCAAATCCTTGCTTTGACGAGATGACTGAAACTTTAGATGATATTAGAAATGTATGCGATAGTCTTGGATTTAAAGTAGAGAGAAATAAAAATTTGTATGGAAATACTTTACCACTTTGGATTAATGACTTCCCTGTCGTTGTTTATGAAAATGAGCATTATAGGTATCAGAGCTATTTGAAAAATGAAAAAAACCCTGACTCAAATCTTCAAGGGTTTTTTTTAATGAGGAAAAAGTTCTGGGATTCTGTCGGGGTCAAGTATTTTGAGATAGAAAGTTCTTTGTGGAACTTGATGAATGATGGTGAAAAGCAAGAAACTATTAAAAGTTTTTTTAGTTAATATTAGATAGATTTAGAAATCGATTTATTTTAGGAATATTTTGATTGGATTTTTAGGTATGAACAATTTAGTTATTTTTTGTTGTGAAGAGAGAGTCACTTGATCCGCCTTTTATTGAAGATATTTCTTGAGAAGGTGTTTCTTCTTTTACTGTAAATAAGGTCTTTTGTCGAAGACGGGAGTACGGGTAGTGTCCTTTTATCATTAGTTTGTGATGGAAAGATGTTTCCGATGTGTTTGGACTCTGGATATAATCAAATCTATTTTTTTTTGACCATCCGCAACCCATGATTTATAAAACCATAAAATAATCATGCAAGGCATATTTGAAAATTACTTATTTTAATATTTCACAAACTTCTGAAAAATATTAAAATTTCTCTGAAAAATAGAAGACTTTTAGTTTTTATTAGAAGTGAATGATTGAAACTTTAATCATGAGAAACTGGTAACACTCTTAATGCGATTTATACACTTTCAAGAATGCAAGGTTTAGCGAAGTTTTTCGAATAGAGGAGGTGATTTTGATTGATTTGGACTACCATTTATAAAAATTATAACTAAGAAATAACTAGATAAAAGAAATGGTTAATTACCCAAAAAAATGACTAAAAAATCCTTTTCCTCCAACTTAAAATCCAACCTCTTAGCAAAAGTATTACGATAAAAACTTCAATATATAAAAATAACACCAATTAATTCATACATAACCCTCACTTTATTTATAATTTCGCTAATTTAAGGAATCTAAATTTATAAACAATAATACCAATTTAATTCATACATTAAACCCTCACTCTATTTATAAGTTCGCTTTTAAGGAAAACATACCAATTGTTAAAAGGAATTTTTTCCTGCATCACTTTTCTGTATAAAGAATCAATCGGAATCGGTCCAATTTTATCCTTTTGCAAACTGTTCAGCTTGATTGACTGGCAAGTCTAAATATTTTATACCAGAATGAAAAAGTCCTTTATTGGATCTCGAGTAAGACTTAAGTTCGAACTAATCCTAATCGAACTGTTTATTGCTGAGTAACTTGCAGGGATAGACTCTTTTCTAACCTTGGACATCGTCAGAAGGGACTTTGGAAGAGGAGAAATAGAAAAAATCACTGGCTTTGATAGAACTAAAGGACTTTTTACCTTGTTTCCAGGTAAAAACAATGAAAAAGTCTTTATATTCAGCTCAGTTATACGCTTTTGAGGAATGATTTCATCGAAATTAGTGAATAGTGAGAGATTTCTATTTGAACTTGCAGAGGGTCTTACTGAAATCGCGATTTTTTCATGATTTTGGCTGGAAATTAGCAGATTTGAAGAAAGGGACTGAATTTTATATGTTTCAAGAGAAAGAAGTTCATTTTTTTCCGATGATGACGACTCAGAGCTGGAATCACTGAAAATATCTGAAACTTGTGAAAAAATACTAAAATTTGTTGTTTCTACTGACAACTCAAGGTTCTTTGAGACCTTTTGGGAAGGTTTTAAAGATATCGCCTGAGAAGACTTTATCTCTAATAAGGGATCAGTCTTGAGGTGAAATGAAAAACAGTTGATTGAACTAAGATTTTCTTGAATTTTTACAGGAAAAGTAGAAATTGATGAGTTTTTTTGAGGACTTTCAGTAAGATTTCTATTTTTTTCCTGAGGTTTTATTGAAGTTGAAGTCAGGACTGTTGAAAAATTTTTCTTTGGGAATGAAAAATTGAAAGAGGTTAATTCAAGTTCTTCTGTGTATTGAGTTGATTCTGTTTTTTTTGTTTTGGCTGGTACACTGAAGAGGGATTCAGACAGAACTGAACACTGAGGACATGATTTTTGGAATAAAAAATCACCTCTTCTATCAAAATTTAAAGTTTTCACGATATTAAAACCTTGGAAAATTTTCTTTTCAACATCTTCAAAAGTTTGACAAAAATCACTGATTTTTTCCCGAGATTCAATAAAAATGTTCTGTTGTTTTTTAACCTCTAAGTCATTTTTCTGACTTTTAATAATAGAAATGTTAGAAATTTCTTCTAGATCCAACTCAGTTTTAACTTTAAAGCTTTTCAAGACTTCAGGTTGAATGATTTGTGGATGTTTTATTAAATTAAACCCTTCTTCATTTGAAATAAAAAGTTGAGGCATAAGTTTCAACTTGGGATAAACAAGAAAATCATCAAGACTCTGGATCTGAAAATTTCTATCTTTTTTCCCGTTAACACCCTGATGACTTAATTTTGCTATTTTTAGTGAGCTTTGTGCGGAAAAAGCTGAAAATTTATCAATATTGATTTCTTGCACCTGTTTCTTTATATTTATCTCTTGTTCATTCTCAATTTTCAATATTTTTAGTTTCGCTTTTATTCCAAGTCCCTCAAAACTTTGATTTTTCAGGTCTTTTAGTTTCCGACTTTCAAGAAACATTGAAGACGAGAGGTCTGAATGAATTGAAAGCTTTTTGATAAGACTTAAATTCAAGAATTTTTCCTTTTTTACTTCAGGAAGTTGAGGCAGAATAGATAAGCAAGAACTTTTAATCATGTCAAGGTTTCTTTTAATTGGTGAAAAAATCGAAAATGAATCAGTTTCGTTCTGAGATAAGAAAAATTTCTGGGTTGGGTAAAGTTTTAAGGAAAATTGACTCGAAACGGCAGGAAAATTCGATTTGGTTATTTGGAAAACTGGAGATTTTTCAAGGTAATTTCGTGATTTTAACAGAGATACAGCTACCTGCTGCGAAATTTCTAAATTTTTTAGAGTTTTAATCGATTTTTTAACTTCAAGTTGGTTTTGAAACTCGAGACTTAAACAGTCTTGCCTGGTAAAAGTCGGAAAACATGAAAAATTTTTAACTTTTGATTGAAAAAGTTGATTTTTTAACTCAAAACTTGGGAATTTTTCAAAAGTGTTTTTTTTGCTTTGTTTTAATATTTCTAGACTTGATTCAAAAACAAGGTCTTGCTTTCTTTTTCTGATGATGAAAGGATTCACGAGAAGTAGCAACTCTTGACTTATATTTAAAGAAGGCTTCTTAGATGACTCGATTTCAAAAGTTTTTTCGAAAGTTATGGAATTTTTTTTATGAATTTCTGATACTCGGAAAGATTTCATGGAAACAGCTGGGAGAGTTTTATGAATTTCGACGGAATTTTCGAATACAAAGTGATTTTTTGGTTTTTTATTCGGTTGGATGAAGGAACTACTCTCAGGACAACAGGAAACTGATAAGAAAAACTTCTGTAACTTAGGTATTGAGAAATTTTGATTGTTTTTAGAGGTTTCTAGTCTAGAAACATGGTTTTTTATAGGATTTGAAGAAATTTTTAAGATTTCAACTGATCGATGAATGGATATCGGAAGTTCTGATGTTTGTGAAAGTTTTACTTTTGGTTGTGAAAGAATTTCAATTGATTGACTTTCTGAATTCAAAGGATTTTTTGATGGAAGTTTTGATGAATGTTTGTGGATTGAAAGGCTTTGAAGGGTTTTCGTTATTGATATGTCTTGAATTTTCATGCTGTGCAAATTGGATTCGATGCTGAAGGGGGTTGAAACGTGTAAAGTCATTTCTTGAAGTTTTTTTTGTATTTGGATTACAGGATTGGTATGTTTTGATAACTTTGATTGATGAGTTGAAATAGGAAATGTTTGGATTTCTATTGCTTGCTTCAGTGGAATTACTTCATATGATAGGCTTTCGAATGAAGGAGATGTTTTAGGGTTAAAGCCTTTTAACGATTGAATACTCAGAACTTGCCAAGATCTTTCTATGTTCAAACCCGAAAATTCATTTCTACATATTTCTAAACAAGATTTTTTCACTGGTGGGATTTCTGTGATCAGTCTTCCTGAAACAGTTAAAGTTTTACCATAGTTTGAGCTAAAACCTGCAATTTTTTGAATTAGTACCTCTTGTTTACTAGGCTTGATTCCAAGTCCTTGTCTCCAAATTTCCAGTTCTGTTTTTTTCGCAGGTAAAATTTTTATTGATTCAGAAACAGTTACAGAAGTTGGACTGATTTTTGAATAAAACCCTTTAAAAGGTTGAAGTTCGATTTTCTGATGACTTGCATTTATTCCTAATTCGAATCTTAATATAGAAAGATTTGGCTTTGAAGGGCTTATATCAATTGATGAGCTTTTAAATGATGAAAGCGAAAGATTAGACGTTTTATTGAATCCTTTCAAATTTTGAAGAATTGTTTTTCGGTCTGGAATTATTGTAGTTTGTTGTGAACTGAAGATGGTTAAAGGAGGTTTGGGCAGTGGGAGTATTTTAGTAGAGAAATTTTCACTTGGCATTTGGAAACTTGGGTGTTTTTTTATATTCAATCCTTTGAAATGATTCAATGTAACGACTTGCCTCATGCTTTTAATTTCAAGTTCAGAATTTTCAGGTTTGCTTATAACAAGTGATTTTTTTATTTTATTTATGCAAATTTTTTCATAGGACTTTTGTGAGAGACTTGTATTTTTCGTAAATCCTTTAATTTTTTGAATACTTACTTCTTGTCGTGATCTCTCGATTTGCATTCCGAATAATTTGCAACACCCAAGCCTACTTTTCACTAATTTCCCAGGAAAACAAAAAATTTCTACATCCTGTAAACTTTTCTTTAAACCAATCTGACTTTCCCTGACTATTCCTGAATTTTTCACCATATCCAAATTTTTAAAAACCTCCAAAGAAACAACTCCTTTATTCTTCAAAGAAATTGATGAAGTCTTTTCGAAATCAAGGCTCAATCTGAGTATATTCTTGGAAGCCCAGATAGAAATTCCTTCATCTCTAAAAAAATCCCAAAGTTTAGAAGACTGTTGAATAGGAGTCACATTATCAGCGATTTCATCATCATCAAAAGTGAAGACTTTTTTATTTTTTTTAACTGTTTTAAGGTCAAATGTCGATTTCGCTGAGCTTTTTTTGAAGTTTTGAATCGAAAAACATTCACATTTTTCGATTTCCAGTTGATTTTCCAAGACCCCTGGAAACTGGAACTTTTTATCATAGTTAACAACAGGTGAGCTAAGGACAAACATAGTATTTTGCTTACTAAGCAAAGGAGGTGGGTATAAATCATCAACGAAATCTTTTTCCTCATCAATCCAATCCCCAAGAGTTTCAATTCTCGGTGCATGTTTTTTATACATCGGCAAAGTGACTGAATTCAATTCATGATCACTGTCAAGACTTTCAGGACTTTTAGGTCTTTTTTCTTCTTTTTCTCTATCTTTTCTGTTTTCTTCTTGTATAAAAGTCATGAGTTCATTGCTGATTCCGAATTGACTGATGCTGCTCGCCCTTCTTTCTCTTTCATACTCCTTTACAAAGTTTTCATTGTAATTTTTTTGCTTAATAAGTTCTTTTTCCAGGTGAAAAACCGAATTTTTTTCAGTTTCAAGTTCAAATTCAAGTTCATCAACCTTATCCTGAAGCTGAGCCACTTCTTTCTTAAAACCATTCGCTAAAGTCCTTGTTTTCTCTAAATTCCCCCTTTCATTAACCAAAGCCTCTTCATTTTCCTTCATTTTCTGTGAAACCTCTTTAATTTCCCCAGCTTTTCTAAATAATTCCTCTTTAAAGTCTTCAACAAGAAGTTTAAGATTCCTGATTTCCTCATCTTTATCTTCATTGACCTTAAGTAGACTTTTTCTTTGTTTTGCTTGAGGTGATTGTTTTCGATTTCTAAGAATTTTCACATCTTTTCTAAGCTGATCGACTTCAGAGAGAAGTGCGCGATATTCTTTTTCTGTTTCATGCAACTCGTGAGACATTGTGTCGAATTGCTTGTCTTTCAAGTCGATTTCTTTGCTTTGGGCTGCGAGACGGTTGGCCAGGGTGTTAACGTCTGACTGAAGACTCATGATTTCGTTGACCAACTGGGTGTTAGTTTTGCTTTGGTCTTCTTGAACCTTGTAAAACTTTTTTCCGATTTTTATCATTTCTTGAGCTTTTTTACGAGTTGATAACAACTGAGATAGAAGGTCTTGGATTATCTCGGTTGGGTCTTCGGATATTGATGGAAGGTACTCGGAACTTGATTCGAAGTAGTCGTTTGTGTCTTCCAGTAACTCTAGGTAACCGGAGAGGTCTTCGTGAGATCTCAGGCGATTTATGGACATTTATTGATGAACAGAAAATTGAAAAATTGATGAAGAAAGCGAATCAAGATCATCAATATAGAAAAGAAAAAGAATAAAAAAAAGGTTTCCTGTCAACTTCACAAGAAATCCTAAATCAGTTAAAAAGATTAAAAATCAGATCTTGAATAACAATATTTATCTCAACAATTTTTATCTATTAGACAACAAGCTCTGATTCAATAATCTTTGATTAGGTGGAGTCGAATACCTTAAATTCGTAGAACTAAGTCCAGGAGAAACACTTCTTTTTTCCTTTTTACACTTTTCCAGATTTTTCTGCGCCATTTCAATAGCACAAGCAAGACTATTAGAAATTTCAATTTCCTTTTTATCACATCTCGATCTAGGCGGTTTCAAAGGACTTTTATCCATAACAGTTCTTCCACTTTTCACATCAGTAATTTTTCCTCTTTCAGTAAATCCCTTCCCTTTACCATTTCCAATAATCCTTTCAATTCTTTCCTCAATCTGTTCATTAACCCTTATCTGCATTCTAAGTTCTTCTCCAACTTTCGCAATCATTTCATTCAAATTTTTATCAACACTCTTCTTCCTCAATTCTTCATTTTCCCTGAAAAGTTTAAGTCTCTGTAAATTTTTAATCTCAACGATTTTCTTCAACTCAGCGACGTCATCATCATTTCCAGCAGGATTAACTCCAACTCTTCCTATTCCTTTTTTGAACTCTTCAAAGGTGTTGATCATTTATTATTCATAAGCAGTGTCTTCATTACCATTAATAAATGTTATCCAGAGTCGCACTTTCCAAGCTCCTGGTTAAAGTCCCGAAGGTTTGCTTTTCAGAAGAATGGTATCGAGGCAGTCGGTATTCAGAGGAAGGAGCTCCTTTATTTGAGACTGCTACTAAACCAGGGAACTTTCTAGATAGGACTGACTTCAAGCTGAAACTTGATAATTGGTTTGATGAAGCAAGAGAGTTTAATGAAAATGAAGGAGAGATCAAAAAGGCGCAGATTTATATTTGTAACACAATGGTCACTGCCATTTGGCTCACTCTTGCGAAGTGGGTTGCCAGCTCGGCTGCTGCCATGACTGCTGGATGGATCAGGTACTTCCCGGATAAGTATATGGAGTTTGATATTGGAGAACTACCTCCTGGAGAAGTCATGCAGATCTCTTGGCATGGAAATCCTTTGTTTGTTAGAAGGTTTACCAAGGAAGAAATGGATGATGAAGCAAGTACTCCGGAACATTCACTTATGGATACTGCCCATCCACCTAAGTTCACAGAAGCTCCAAACTCTAAAGTTCTTGTAGTAAGTGCTCGATGCACACATCTAGGGTGTATCCCTATTCCATATGTAGGCAAGTACAAAGGGTGGACTTGCATGTGTCACGGTAGCATCTTCGACAAATGGGGGCGAGTCCGACAAGGTCCAGCATTGGAGAACTTAAGATATCAAAACCATTCATTGTATGGAAACATTCTATGTGTTGATGGTCTGAGATACAATTATGAACCCAGAAGAATCTGGATAGTTCAATAATTTAGATAGGATTGTTAAGCTCTTTAGCAGTAATTTATTCACTGAATCACCTGAAAGGCTTATGTGATTATTTGGATGATGAATTTATCGCTGATTTTGTTTTAATTTATTTTAGGTATTTGATTGAAAAAAAGTTTATTATTGACTAGACTTTTGAGTCTTTTTCATCATTTTTAAATATTATTATATTTTTTGGTTTCTTTTATCTAGTCACTTTTGACTATTTTGTATAAGTTAAGTTGAGTGTCAAGTCCAAGAAGCTAATAAGGTTCAACCACTTAAACACAAAAGGATTATAGAAAATAAGAAAATTATCTACACATAAATCCTATCTAAATTTCAAATTTAAGCTTCAAATATAAAAGAATTTAGTCTCATCCCCAATAAGATTAATCAGCAAAAGCCTATTCTTGAATAGAAGTATCCGATTTACCCCCTAATGAAAACTGATGAGTTAAAAAATATTTATTCTAGTCCTGATTAGACTCATATATCAAAATTCATATTATTTGGTAAACTAGAAAAAGAATCATGTATCTAGAAAACAATTAAACTGTAAAAAATATTCTGATATATATCAATAGTTCACACCATAATAACAAATTTTTAGTTAAACTTTCACTTTGCAGTTTTTCACCTCTTGGCTTTACTGCTCCATCTGGAAGAACTATGGTTGCTTTAAATATTCAAGGACTCATATATTGTAACTACAAACAAAATAGCCTTTCTAAATCTTCGATCCTCTTTTAAGATGATTTGAAAATTGGTGAGCAAAAACAGATATAATTGCTTAAAAATGTTGAGTTTTCAAATATAATAATACTGATTAAATAAAGAAATAAATTACTAGGCTGAATCGATAATTTCTTAATTATACTAATATACTAGTCCTAAATTTAGATTATTTAGGTCACTTAATTCTAGATAAAAATCCCAAATATATTAATAAGATTGAAACAAAATCAAAATAGAATTATTTTTAAAGATTATTTAATATCATAGGGTAGTTCAAGAATTCAACATCGTTTTTAATATTATCAAATATTTAAAATACTTTAGATAGTATTCCAAAATGTATATCAATGTATAACCAAGAAGAGCTTTTGATTGAATTATGGACTTGAATAATTTCCTAAAATAATTGAAAATTTTATGTATTCATGAATACAATTTGGAGTTAACTCAATTATTATTAATTTGGTGATTAAAACTTTAAGCAAATAAAATTTATTATGTTATAAAATCTCTAGTTTTTTTGAATGATTAAGTATGCTGGTAAAGTTTATCTAATACAATACTAAGAAATATGCCTTTATAGTATTTTAATATAAGTCAATTGCAGAAAAAAAAGAATCTAACAAACAATCAGGAGTTACTAATGAAAACATTTTTTTATATAATAAATTTCTATATTGCAAATCAAATTTTGTTTTCTTTGTGAATTCTTTATTTCTTGAACCTTAGTAATGCATCCATAATGGTTCAAATTTATTAAGTGTCTGATGGCCAGTTATATTCAATTTGATTCAATAATCAAGAAGTCTTTAGCATTCCATTTATTGAAAGTATCTTCGATAAATAAAACTAAACAAATATTTTTCCTCAAAGTCTTGAATTCTAATTTTGTGTTTTTGTATGATGAATAGTTAGTATTGGTCATTGGAAATCCGATGATAATTGCATTTCTTTGATTGAATAATGAGTAATAATCACTGATCTATTGATTTGATAGAAATTATCTTCTAGTTTGCAGAAAATCCAGTCTTCTGGTTTTAATTGGAATGCAAGTAGATGATCAATGTAAAAAGTATTATGATTCAATTTTTGTATTTTTGCGAGGATTCGTTTTGTCTTGACCATTTCAAAATCAAAAAACTTTGGAACTTTTGAATATTTGAATTTAACGATAAAATTAGGCTATGCCGAATATCACCATTTTCACATATCCTATCACAATCCGTCCTGTTCCTACAAATATAAAGCTTGACTTATCGATTTCTTAATGATCATGGAGAGCTTCATTTGTTCTCTTAACAAATCTTCAGTCTTTTGATTAAGTTACAATTAGTAACATGATTAATCATTTCAAGATTAATTATAATACATGATCTAATTATTCAATTATATTTACTATAATACTTATATTTTTGAAAGGATTCGAGAATTATAGTTGTTTTTATTTTAGAATGGGTATCAATTAAAATAATTATTCCCTCTACTTAACAACCCAATAACCTAGAACTCAATAGTTAATTAGGGCTAGTAAAAAGTTTGACTAATTCTTTTTTATTCACCTTGCCCATCTGATTTCTAGGAATTTCAGAAACCTGAAGACTAATCTTAGGAATCTTATAATGCGCCATTCGTGTCCTACTCCATTCCTTAATTTCATCTAATCCGATATTTCTCTTCGCCTTAAAAATGACCCCAATTTTCTGTCCGGTGATTTCATCAGGAATTCCCAAAACAGCGACTTCCAAAACATCAGGAATACCAAGAAGATCATTTTCAATATCCAAAGCCGAAATTTTAAATCCACTGACCTTTAAAATATCCACAGAAGCTCTTCCTAAAATCTTAAAGTCACCCTGTGAGTCCTGTTCAACAATATCCCCAGTACGAAACCATCCATCTTCATCAAAAGTTTCAAGAGTTGCTTGTTTTTTTCCAAAATACTCTAAAAACATTCCTTCTGACTTGACCCTGAGTTCTCCCTGGACAACTTTGACCTGCACTCCAGGCAAAGGTCTTCCAACGAATCCTGGTTTCCTTTCTCCATCAAGTGGATTAGACAAGATCATTCCACATTCAGTCATTCCATATCTTTCCAGCAAGACATGCCCCGAAATTTCTTTCCATTCCTTCAAAGTGTTTTCAGGAAGAGCCATGGACCCACAGACCATAAGTCTTAAATTCGAGCAAGCTTCAGTAAGTTTCTCTTGTTCACTTTTCGATCTTCCCTTCCAGTCCTGGATAAGCTTAAAGTAAATAGTAGGAACTCCCATCAATAGAGAAAGACCAGAAGTCTTACTTTCAAGAATAGAAGACCAGACCTGCACAGGGTCGAACTTTGAATGAAAAGTGACTGAAGCGCCTGAATTCAAAGCACATGTCAAGATGTTAACGTTTCCATGGACATGATGCAAGGGAAGGATTTCAAGGATATGGTCATTTTCCTTCCAATTCC
The DNA here is from genome assembly GCA_006503475.1 of Stentor roeselii. Taxonomy (NCBI): domain Eukaryota; phylum Ciliophora; class Heterotrichea; order Heterotrichida; family Stentoridae; genus Stentor; species Stentor roeselii. Next base: position 165,692 of record RSEH01000021.1, on the reverse strand, counting down.
ACGCTGATGTCAAAGAATTGACTTGGCTTGCAAGAGCCTTGTGAGTTGTCAACACGCCTTTGGGCCTTCCTGTTGTTCCTGAAGTGTAGATCATTTGTGCTGGCAGGTCTTGACTTAAAAGAGAGAGTTTCTTTTGGAAGTCTTCAGGAATCGGGTCTCCTGTTGTCCAGTCGTCGAATGGGATTATTGGAATTTTACTTGATTTTGATAATGATGAGATCTTTGGAACCCAGGAGGACTGGCAGAGGATCACCGGACTTTTACTGTCTTGAAGAACGTAGTCCCATTCTGATAGTGGATGAGATGTGCATAGTGGAACTGATATGTGACCTGAAGCCCAAATTCCCCATTGCATTGGAATGAATTCGTAGGACTGGTCGGAAAGATAAACTATGTTCGAGGATTTGGGAAGGGAATCAAGATAAGAGGATACTTTTGAGGCGTGTGATAAAAGATCTGAGTAGTGGAATGTACGGCTTTTGCAATGAACTGCTGAATTGTTCAGATATTTAAAAGCATTCTTGATAACTTGCATATTTCATCATTAATCAATACCAATCTCCTAAACCTATAAATTAATTCTGTAAATTATTTGTATTTAAAATCCATCATGCCTTCAACATAAAAATGATTGGAAAATAACCACCTATTTAATATTTCAATGGAAGTTTTAAACCTGACTGACTCATTCGTCTGCAGGATTTGCTTCCAAAGTGACGACTGTCTGATGATCCACCCATGCGCCTGCCGAGGGTCATTATCCTACGTTCACGAAGACTGTATAAAAACCTGGATACTGGTTAAATTTCCAGCATTATTCGACGCTTCTTGTGAGGTCTGCAAGCACACATTTAAAATCGCAGCAAAAACTTACACAGAATGGAAATTTCCTTGCGATTTCCGTGAACGATGCAAATTTTTAGTGAAATTTTCAGTTCTTTTGGTGACCCTGGGATTTTTAGTGGTGGCTTCAGTAGTGATTTATGATTATTTTGTGAACTTTGAAGATAGAATGGTCTACTCGATACTTATTCTGATTTTTTGTGGGTTGCTTGGAGTTTTAAATGTTTTTTACTTGTTTAGAGTGTTTTTATCGTCGTTTTTAGTAACACGGGTCAAGAGTTGGTCGATATTAAACTGCCAGTCACATTTAAAGTCACAATTAAAAGTAAAGCCAACATTTTGAAGTACCCTTGAATTAGAAAATAATAGAAAAGTCATTAAATCAACAATTAGTGAACATTAAAAATTCCATTAAATTATTAAATCGACAGATAATACGATTCTTGCTCTGATCCTAGTTTTTTCCTTCCGATGCTGCTTTTTCGACTTATGCAGTTCCTACCTGCCTTCACCTTTTCCAGCCATTCCTGATACGCCTGCTCACATCGGAGTTTAAATTCAGCTTCTCTTAATTTGTCCTGCGCGATTTTTTTCTTTTCTTCTTTCGTTTCTTTCTTTTTCTTTTCATATTCAGTGCATTCTTCCCTGATCTTTTCCCGAAGCCAATTACGATAAGCTTCTTCGCCCTGTGCATTTTTCACGTTTTTTTCTCGATTTTTTTCACTTTTTTCTTTTTTTTTTTCCTTTTTCGCCCGAAAGGCTTCCTTTTGTTTTTTTTTCATCCATCTCTGGACAGCGACTTGATTTTCCAAAAAGACTTCTTCATCTATTTGTTCTTGTTTTAGCATGTTTTCAGTTTCAGCTCTTTTGATTTTTACTTTTAGTTTGTTTTTTATTCTTTCAGCTGCTGTTTTTTGCCTTAACCAGTCAGAGTAAGTCATTCCTGAAGGGCGGGCGTTGGACTCTTCCTTTAATTTCTGCATTAGTGAAGAGCTGTTGTTTAGAAAATCGGAGTTTTCTTTTAGGTCTTGCTGAAGATTTAGTAGTTTGGAGTTGTTGTACCCGAAACTACCTTTTTTTAAACGTTCTCGGATTAACTTGTCCATTGTGTATATCGCTTTTTCTTGCATTTCAGACTTTTTTGCGGGAGTTCGGGTTGATTGGTGGATTTTTAAGGCTCGGAAGTACTCGTTGTCTGCGATTTTTAGTGATCGCTGAGTCGCTTGAGAGATATCCTGATTGGCTCATACCAACTTACAAACAATCCTATCTATTTTTGCAGATGAGCTTCTTACGCCAATCTTTGAATTTTCCATTTATAAGAGTTTGAAAGATCATATAAAATGGACCTGATAATCCTTGACAAAGCCTACAACGCCGCAAAAATTCTGACCTATTCCTTCCTAATAACCTCAGCAGCTTGTACTTATTTATACCTAAAAGTTCTATCAAAAGTTCCCTTAACAGTAGAACAGTTAATAAAAAATTCTTCATCATTTCTCGGAAAACAAGTAAAAGTGATAGGAACAGCAGTAGGCCATTCATTAAAAGTAACAATTAAAAAGTCATTTAACCTTCCAAAGCAAGTAGTTCTCAGTATCAACACAACAGTGATCGACAACTGGAGAAGAAACAAGTCAGTCCAAACAAAACTCGTAAAAAATACTTAGAACTCTTTCATAGTCAAAGGCACTGAGGACTCACTTCGAGTCCTCGTAAATGACAGGACAAAAGTAGTAGCACCAGTTGTTTATTTCAGCTCAATTCGACCTTTTTCAGGTTTTTCTCAGATTTTCCAGTCATTTTGCCAGTCTTTTTTAGGTCTTTTCAGACGAGAAATCGATTTATCCTTCAGGACTCGAGTAACAAAGACTGAAAATGCGATTTTTGAAGGTTCTCGAGTTGTGGTTTCAGGTGTTTTAAGTCGAAATAAAGACGGCCTTCATCTTGTCTCTTCTTCTCTTGCTGCAGGGGTTGATGTGGAATTGGCGAGTCGTTGGAATCAGTTAAATCTTAGTCTTCAGCTGCTGGCTTCAAGTGTTTTGGTCATGCTTATGATTGGAATTTTTTACAGATGTCGAACTGGACAGCTTAAAATATTCTCAAAGGAAAAAAAAAAGAAAGATGTTGGAGAAGCGCGAATTGATGAGTGCATTATTTGTCTTGTTAACAAGAGGAATATTTTAATCAAACCTTGTCATCATATTGTCGTTTGTAGCACTTGTATTGATATGAACTTTTGCCCCATATGCAGGGTTAATATTGAGAACTTTGTTGAGATTGAGTTTTTTAAGGGGTAATAAGATAAGGATTGGAAATTATGAATGAGAAGAAGGATATTTGTTGGATTTTAGAATTCTTTGTTGAATTTTAGGATTATTTTTTGAATTTGGATTTCTTAAAGACTTAGTTATTTTCAATGTAAGTTAATCAACATTCAAGATTTCATACTTTCGGTAAACTCGCCCCATAAGCAGAATTTCCAGTCTTGAAAGGATTTTTATAAGCTCCCAAATAAATCATCTCCGGTCTTACAATCTTAGCAGTATTTTCATAAGTCTTTATAGAAAAGCTTTCTTGAGCAATAGTAAGTTGCCGTTCATTATGATATCCCAAGTCGAAGTTATTTTTTTTAGAAGTGACGATTTTCCCATTGCAAGGTACTTCTTTTTCATCAAAAGCCTTCTGATACGACGAGTGCCATTTTCTCACATCCTTTCCAAGTACCACATTATTCTTCCTTGCAGGTAAATCCTGAGCCGTTTCCCTATTATTAATCTGCTCTCCTTTATAAGCCTCTTTCGACGTAGCAGTAGTTGTTTCTTTACAAGTCCCAAGTAAAAAATTAGCCTGTTTCATATAAAAAGACCTATTCGCCTGTTGACTAGAGTTCCTTTCTTTTTCTTTCCCTTTAAACATTTCCTGCATTTCAGTCTTAAGACTTCCTTTAAAATTTCCAAGAACCACTGAAACCGAGTTGTTAAAATTTTCTCCTTTTCTAGTAGGAGTCGAAGAAAAAGCACGATAGTCCCTGTTTGTTGACTGGTAATCATTTTGAAAGCTTCCAAACGAAAAATGACTGTTGTCTTGACTTGCTTTAATCGCGAATGACTCAAGTTGTCCTGACATGTTTGAAGGCTTTGCAGTGAACTCTGACTGAACCATTGAAATTTTCTTCACTTTTTCATTTCCGAAGTGAATATTTTTGCTAGGAGTCTTGCAGGACTCTCTTAAGGAAGACTGTGGAAATTCAAAGGCAGTTGAAGCAGTTGTTGAGTAGTTCTGGGCAAAGCTTCCGAAAGTGAAATGAGAGGCTTTTATGTCTTTTTTGTTAGATGAGGGAGAATCAAGTTGCAGTTGATGGTGACGATAGTTGTGAGAAGACTCAGTCGTCAACTTGATCTTGTCAGTCCCCAGTGAAAATTGAGAAACTTTTGAAGGTTTCGAAGCCATTGGAGGCCGTTGGGAGTCGTTCATTAATAGTAAAATTTGATTAGATTAACAGAAACTAACTGTTTTTTTTCTTTTTCTTTAATCCTGGCGTGTTCGATCGTTTTGGTTGGCTTTTAGGAAGTTTACTGGGTGTTATGTTTTTTACTTTGATGTTGTGAAGAGAGATTTTTGACTTGCTTCTTATTTTGTTCTCAGGTCTTAAAAGGGTTACAGGGGTGAAGGCTTTTTTTCGCTCGCCGACTTCTTTTTTACTTGTGGCTCTGACGAGTTTCTCATCGATTGAACTTTGAAGACTTCCGAATTGTGAGCGGTCTTCAAAGCGATCAGTGAGTTCCTTGCCTTCAATATTTTTCAAGACATCTTCATAGTCATTTCGACTGACTTCGAAAAAATGGTCTCTTTTTTCGATTTCTTCAGCTAATATAATATCATCAAGGTTAACATCTAGTCCTGAAGTCCTTTCCGTGTTAATAATATCAAAGACAATCTTTTCCCGATCACTGATAGGAACACCTTCTTCCTTCAGACACCCAAGCAAGTCGATTTCTTTAACACCCTGTTGAAAAAGCTTTGAAAGTCTTTCAGCAAGTCTTTTCGCAGGTAGAGGTTCACATGAAGAGTCCTTTCCACTGCTGATATTTTTAAGTTTTTCCATGATTTTCTTCTTACTCTGCTCACTTAACTGCATTCCTGACCTCGGCTCTTCTTGAACTTCAAGGGTGGCCAAGTCGTAACTAAAGTAATCTGGCAACGGCGCCGCTAAAGGCGAAGGAGGCTCTGAGTAAAGTGAAAGAGGGTCAGTGATTTCGTAGTACTTTGAACTAGTCGCTTGTGTCATCGCGATCAAGTCTTTAGCAACAGTTTCCAGGGTGTTAATCAAAAGCTGAATGTGGTTGTTCAGCTTGTCTACTGTTGAATTTAGATCTTTTTCTTCTTCTACTGGCGCTGAACGCAAAGAGTTTAATAAACGTTCTGGGTTTATTGGACAGAATTTCAGTTGTTCTTGAAGAACTTTCACTGGAACTAATGGTTTTAAAGCTTTTCTTAGGTCTAGGTCGAGACTTTTTAGGAACTCGAGGAAGTTTTTTTGGCATCTTTCTTTGAATTCTTTGAGAATTGTTGATATTGTTGAGAGGTCTTTTTTCACGTGTTTTATGTTCTCGGAAACGAAAAACTTTACCGTGGTTAGGCTTTTTTTTAAGTTGAGCAATGGAAGGGATAAGTTTGAAAGACTTTCTGATCTGCATAGGGAAAAAAACTGCTCGTCGTTGGATTTCAAGTTTGAAAGAAGCTCTTGGATCTCCTCAATTCGCTTTGCTGGAAGTTTTATTGAGGAGGAAAGACTTGAAGATGAGTGGGAAGCCGAAAAACACTCTGATAGACGTTTGTGATACTTGCTGGAACTAATAGTTAAAATTTCTAAGGTTTTTAACACCTTCGCCATTTATTTAGATAAGTTGTCTGGAAAGAATTCAAACTGGGTTGAGTTGATTAAATAAAGGTAAAAATAGATAATTCATCAGATTTCAGGTTGTAATGATAATCTATCGATAATTAGTATCAAGTTAATCAAAATTCAAGAAAATAAGTTATTATTATAATTTTGATAAGTTTTCTGGAAAGAATTCATATAGGGTTGATTGATTAAATATAAGGTGAAATAGATAATTCATTAGATTTCAGCTTGTCATAATAATCTATCGATAATTAGTATCAAGTTAATCAAAATTCAAGAAAACAAGTTATTATTATACCAAACCTTTTCTTCCTAATACAACAAGGTTCTACATCTTTTCCATCAATTGTAAAACAACTTTATTCTAGAATGGCTTCTACGACCTTACAACTAAATATTATTCCCTAAATCATTCAAACTCCCCAAACATAAGTCACTAAAGTTCTAATCTCGACGTAAAATTTCTAAATCCAGCCATTTCTCATTCTTTTCTTGTCGTTTTAAATAATTCAACAACTACCCAAAGACCACCTATCTCAAAAATCTCATCAAATCCATATCCCCTTTCTTTCCAAGCCCATCATAGCAACCCAAAAAACCAAAATCCACTCTTATTCCTTTCTAATCCCATCAGACTATTCTTCCTAAATATTTCTCCTTCGCTTATAAAAATGGGTGGAGTAAATTCAATCACTGACGCAAGGTATACAGTCGAAGTGCCAGACTCAGCCAAGCCAGGCAATACAGGAATCTTCCGAAATCCTGAAGGTAACTTTGACGCCCAAATAACCTCAGGAGGAGTGACTCTTCACGAAAGTTTCGCGAACTCAGCAGCGACTCACGGTTCATCAAACGCTTCAGGCCAGAGACGTGTATTAGAAGACGGAAAACTCGGTGAATACGTCTGGAGTACTTATTCTCAGCTGAGAGAAACTTCTAGAAAAGTCGGCTTTGGACTAGAGAAACTCGGACTTCATCATCGAGAAGTTGAAGGAAGATCCTTTGTCGGAATTTACTCAAAGAACAGACATGAGTGGCTCGTGGCTGATTTGGCTTTGATGTCTCAAGGAATCACTTCAGTTCCGATGTACGACACTCAGCAGGCTGACACTATTGACATGATTGTTGACCAGACTCAGATGAAAGGAATATTTTGCCCTGAGTACCTCGCGAAAAACCTGATCAAGCTGAAGGGACAAGGTTTGGTGAAGTCTCTTCATTACGTGTTTACCTCTGATAATGCCTCTGAGGAATTAAGAACTGCTGCAAAGGAACAAGGACTTGAAGTTCATTCATTGGCTGAACTTGAGAACTTGCACCCTGAAGGACAGGAGCATCCTCCTACCCCTGATGATTGGTTCACTATTTGTTATACTTCAGGAACTACTGGAAAGTCAAAAGGAGCGATTATCTCTCATAGAAACATGGTCAGTACAATTGCTGGAGTCTCTCGCACTCATCTTAAAATACTTTCAACGGATACTTACATCTCGTATCTCCCCTTGGCTCATATGTTTGATAGACTCATGGTTCACATGGTCTTGTCTGAAGGAGCTGCTGTTGGATTCTTCGCTGGAGATGTCACTAAACTTAGAGATGACTTGACAGCTTTAAAACCTACTGTTTTTATCTCTGTTCCAAGACTTTTCAATAGGTTTTATGATACTATTAATCAGATGTTCTCAGCTGCTAAAGGCCCCAGAGCTGAAATTATTAAGAAGTGCATTGAGTTGAAAGATAATCACTTTAATAAGACTGGATCTACTACTCATCACTTTGCGGATAACATGGTGTTTGGAAAACTTAAGTTTATTTTAGGAGGAAGGGTTAGGATTATGGTTACTGGATCTGCTCCTATCGCGGCAGAGGTACTTAAACTTTTGAGAATTGCTTTTTCTGCTTCGTTTTTGGAGGGATATGGACAAACTGAAACTTGTGCTGGAAGTGTTTTGACTCATTCTTATGAGAATTATGCTGGAATTATTGGAGGTCCAGTTCCAACAATCGAGTTAAAATTAAACGACGTTCCCGACATGAACTACTTAAGCACCGACGTTGACGATCAAGGCAGACCAACTCCAAGAGGTGAGATCTGTTTCAGAGGCCCAACAGTCTTCCAAGGTTACTTCAAACTTCCCGAGCAAACAGCTGAAACAATAGACGAAGAAGGCTGGCTTCACACGGGTGACGTTGGAGTGATTCTTCCCTACAAAGGTGCCTTAAAGATAATAGACCGTAAGAAGAACTTCTTCAAACTAGCCCAAGGTGAATACGTGGCAGCTGAAAAGATTGAAATCGCATATACTAAGAGTTACTTCATTTCTCAAATCTTCGTATATGGAGACAGCTTCCAATACTACCTCGTCGGGATAGTCGTGCCTGATGAAGCGTTCATCAGACAGCACTGGGCTCCTCAAGTCGGCATTGCAAATGAAACTAGTTTCAAAGACATCTGCGCAGACCCGAGATTAAAGGAAAAAATCTATGAAGAAATGACCCGCCTGGGCAAAGAGGAGAAGCTTCATGGCTTTGAGATCGTTAAGAAGATTCATTTGGAACCTGTTGCTTGGACACCTGATGATTTACTCACCCCAACGCAGAAGTTGATGAGACATCAGGCGAAGATCAAGTATGAGGAAGTACTTAAGGATCTTTATAGTCAGCCACTTTAGGTAATTAAGAAAGATTAGAAGTTAAATTATTTAGATTAGCTCGAAATCGTCTTCACTTTCACTTTTTAGTTCTTCGTAGGGGAGTATATTGGATTTTAAGGATGGGCTTGATTGAGGGATCAATATGAAGTCGGATGTGGAAATTTTTATTATTTCTGATGAGTTGCTGGAAGTGATTATTGAACTTGATTTAAATTCGAATTCGGACTCGAAGATACTTTCGTGAAAATTACTTTCGAAGGTAGCTTGAAAGGGACTTGGGTTTTTTTCAGGAGGTTCTAGGAAGATTGATCGAACTGGGTCGATGTCTGTGAAACTGTTGAAAGATTTGTCTTTTGTTTCAGGGAGTTTATTTTTATTTATTGAAAAGAGGTGATCGTTGGAGGAATCAGAGTTTTTTTCAGTGGAAGATTTGAAGGTTTCATTGAATGGGTGATTTTTTAACAGTTTTAAGGGAAGATTTGATTCGAATTGATGAGATATTGCATTTTCACTTGAGGAGTGGCTTGAACAACTCTGATTTTTTAAATCATTTAAAAACTTCAGATCTTCTTTAGGGATTTGAGAATTTCCTGCATTAGAGCTGTTGGAATATAAATAATTTGAAGTTTTTGAATTGTTTATAGAAAAATTCTGGCTTTCATTTAGGTTTTCAGTGAATTTTTCACTTAATATCTGCGATGATTGTTTATATATAAAAGTTGAACTTTCTGCTTCGTTTTGGATGCTTTTTTGGACGATTTCAATTTTTTCATCTAGTTTAATATTTTCCGTATTTAAGTCAAATTGTTGGCTTTCCTTGCAGACTTCGATTAAAACATCGGAGCCGTTTTTCGCATTTTTTTCTTGAATAAAAATATTATCCTCACATAAACCTTTAACCCCCACTTTAATAAGACTTTTTTCATTTTTTTCAGTATCAACATCGCAGATCTGCTTTTTAAGAGGCTTAAAAGTTTTGCTACTAGTTTTTTCAAAAGCAATACAAGGCTCAGTAACACTTTTATTCTCAATTTCAAAGTTTTTCGTTGTAGTTTTTTCATGGACCAGAAAACAATCACAACTTATTTTTTTGATGATGGAAAAAGTAAGCTTTAGAGTTTTTTCACTTATCATCAAAGGCTCGCATCTGCATTTTTCGCTGACTGAAATGATTTTCTCGGTAGTTTTTTCTGTAATAATTAGAGGATCACAGCTAGTTTTTGACTCAAGATTAAATTGTTTCGAAATGGTTTTTTCTTCAACTATGATAGGCTCTATTCTGATTATTGGGTTAAAAGAGAAGCTCTTTTTGCTTGTTTTTTCCAGGACATTCTGAGGTGCACAACTGGGTTTTGACAGGACTAAAAATCGTGTTTTTAAAGTTGTTTCAAAGGCAATCCAAGGTTCACATCTGGTGAGTTCAGTTATATAAAAAATTTTTACAATTGTTTCTTCACAATAAATACAAGGTAAAGGAAATATCTTTATCAGAGGTTGAAAGGTTTTTTTAATCGTTTTTTTAGTTACTTCACATAAATCAATATCTTTCTTCCTCTGAGGCAAAACAATTTTTCGTTCAGTTTTTTCTTGAACTAAACACAAATCACTCAATGTCTTCACCTCAGCAAGAAACTCTTCTTTAGTGCAGGGTTCGAATACTTCGCATATTTTTTTACTTACCACAGTAAAAGACTCAGAATCATCTGAAAATGAAAAAAAACTTTCATTGTTATCCTGTCCAAAATCTTCATTTAAAATTTTTGAATTCGATGATTTTGGACTTAGAGACTTGGAGTTATTTGGTTTAGATGTTTGGCTGGAACTATCAGGAATAGTTGAATTCTGGTCTTCTTTCAGAAATGATGCATTTTTCATCAATTCTGTTCTGCTATCAGAAAATTCTCTGTCTTCGGTTTTTTGATCTGAAAGACATTCAAAGATGTGAAAATTTAAGTCTGATGAACCCTGGAGAACCTCTTCTTGACATAGGCTCAACTCGAGATTTTTAAATATTTTTCTGAGAAGATGAAAAGAAATGTTTTGAACCGCCTGGAGTTCAAAATCTTGAATATTCTGTAGTAGAAAATCTGATGAAAGAGCAGATTTGTGAAGGGTCTTCTTGAATTCTTCTTCATTTTCAAACAATTTTTCTGGATTGGTCATCAGGTTTGAATCTTGTACAGCTAGATTAGATACTAAAGACATTTTTATGTTAATTAATTAAGTCAACTCTTAAGTTACAATTAAAGAGTTACGTATTTAAGCAGGTTGTGCTATCTTATATAGTAATTTGAATCGCATTCATAATATGATTTCTTCCCTTTTGTTTAAACTTTTGTCCTGCACTAAATACAAATTTTAGGGTTTTCACTATGGATAGCTTTTCAATGTGCAATTTTGTTATTTGAAATTTGGTTTAATTTAAAATTGATAATAAATTTATTCAGAAATTTATATAAAACATTTTTCGGCACTTCGATTATTTGCTTAAAAGGAATATAACTTTATGATGAAAACTTTTTGAGTTGACTAACAATTGAAAATTTTACGATTTAAGTATTAGGTATCCATTCGGCTCATGATAAGAATATTTCGAATTTATAAAATTTAATACAAGTTATTGATGTTATATAAGTGATAATTTTTGCTTAGACTTATTAGTATATTTTTAACTACCTACATGCACAAAGTTCAGATGGCAGATTTAACTCCAGTTAAATTTTATAAATATTTAGTCATCTTCATAACGATGAAAATAGGTAAAAAACATAAGTTTACAATATATAACGATGAAAATAGGTAAAAAACATAAGAGTCCATAATAAGTAAAATAATTTTGTAATTATTTTAGTATCTTAGACAATACGTAATCAGATGAATAAGTAAAACAGAGATGCAAAGACACATATAAGGAACTTATGTAATTATATAAGGCAGAAAATCTTTGAATATTGTGAGACTATCATCGCTTTAAGAAGCTTCCACCACTTGGAAAAACTATGAATCTAAAACAATAAAATACCCTTGAATCTGAAGTTTTAAAAATAAGTTCAAGAAAACAAAACGTAGAATGCTTGATCTTAAACTCAATGGTTCAAATATATAAATGAAAGAGATAGGAGAATTACTTTAAGGAAGAAATAGAAATTCCCATAATACTAGAGAATACAACACTTATATGAAGGGTGTGGATTCTTTAATCAAGATTGATTAATAATTACTACCAATTGAAAAAGAATTAGGTAAGATACTTAAAAATATCAACGTTTTCGACTCATTATTTATATAATCGAAGATTCAATAGTAACCAAAATTGTCGAATTTAAATAGTTTTATTGAGGATATTTCAGCCTATTAAGAATTTGAAACTAGATTAGTACCGAAATTATTCTTCTACATCTTTTTATTTGACATAAGATAGATAAAGTTAGTATAACCCAATAGAAATAAACTAAATACATAATCCCATTCTTGCTTGATTTCTTAATTCTAAGTGCTTAGAGTAAGCAAAGATTTAGATAAAAATAAAAAAATTAAGTCAATTAGTTATATATCTATCGGATTAATAATCTAATTTAGAGATAAATAATGAGAATGTGCAGGAATGTAACTTTTAAACAACAAATCCGAGCATTCTATTAAAACATATAAGATTATAAACAAAACCTGATATCAATATTTTAAGTTTTATAACTTTAAATAATTAAATAAACCATCATCACTCTCAAGTTATCCAAAACACTTTTTATGAAATTTATTGTCCATTAAGGAAAAATCTGAGCAATTCACTACTTTCTTGCAATTTCTACAAACCTTGTAAAGTTCCATGTTGTTTCTACATATTCTACTATAATATTCAAGAGACTCATTTTGCTTCTGTCTTCGAGCCCCTGTAGAAAAAGTCTTGTTTCGAATCAAAGAAGTCTGATAAAAGTCAGTCTTCCCAGCAAAACTAGATCCAAAACCTGGACTTTTCACTTTCATCAATTCTTCACAGGTTTTGTCAAGTTTTTCATTTTGAGACATTGCAGAAAACACCGACATTTCTGACAGTTGTGGAAAGACTTTTGAAACTATTTGAACTTTATTTAAAATTTTAGATTTTGTAGGTTTTTTTAAGTTGTTTTTCAGGTTTTCTGAAAGAATTTTGATTAATTCGATGATTTCTCCTGAGTTTGTTTTTAAACTGGTCTGATTTTGCTTTGGGATGCGTTTAAAGTGAAGGCCTTTTGAGGTAAAAGGGTAAACTGAGCAGTCGGTATAGTTGAGGGCTTGCTTTTCATCGATATATTTGCAAGCTTTATGATATAAAAGACAGAACTGGTCTTTTTTCAATTGGTACACAAAAAGCATTGGACTTGATTCTTTTGATGTAAAATGCTTCAGCTGGTTACCTCGGCCCAGTCCTAGTCCAACATTTAATAAATTAGGCAGTTCTCTGCATAATGACAAGTAGTCTTGGAAACTGTTGTTCAAAATAAACTCAATATCTGAGGTGCTTGTCAGATGTAAGACAAATCTCATCCCGTAATCAATTGATAAAAGTGAAGCTGAACTTGATAATTGCTTTTTTATCAACTTTGATGCTTCTGATCGGTCACTGTTATTTATTTTTTCTGCGATTCTTTTAAATTCTTGGTGCTTTTCTAGCAATAGCAATAATTTTGCAGTCTTCTTGGTTTTTGAAATGCTTTCGAATAGACTAACCCAGGTATTGTGAGTCAGTTCTGGACAGCTTTTCAAACGGATCAAAGATTCGAATAGTGCAATACCGATTGCAAGATAAAAACTTGATGAAGCTGGTTCGAGTTTGGAGATATAGTTAAATTCGGAGAGATCTCCGGAAAGGTCGATTTGCTGAGCTGAGTGTTTCCTAAACATTATATAATAAGGTGTATTTTTTAAATAGTCATATTCCCATAACTCCTCAAAAACAAACCCAATATAAATGGGCTGCATAACCTCTAAAACTTCCGACCCTCAAATCCAATCCTCTCTAAAAAGAGGTTCAGTCGATTCCGTGACTATTTCCGCCTCAGCCTTTTTAACCAAATCCAAAGGCAAATTATCAACAAACTACACAATCATAAGAAAATTAGGTTCAGGGGCCTTTGCCGACGTTCAACTCTGTCTTTACAAGCCATTAAACCAAGAGCGAGCAGTAAAAATGATTCACAAGGCGGGTCTTCACCAGCAGCAAATCGACTCCAAGTTCATGTTGAAGGAAATCTCAATACTGACCTCTTTAGACCATCCGAATATCTTGAAATGTTATGAAATCTTTGAAGACTCCTGGAAATTCTACGTCGCGATGGACTTTTGCGCTGGAGGAGAACTTTTTGATAAAATCGTGCAACTTAAACGGTTTAATGAATCAAAAGCTGCTGAAATTTCATTTCAAATATTGTCGGCTCTTGCTTATTGTCATGAAAAAAACGTCATTCATCGTGATTTGAAACCGGAAAATATTCTTTTTGAGGAAAAAGGAGAATGTTTTAGTATAAAAGTCGCGGATTTTGGAAGTTCTTGCTTTTTGGATAAGGGGAAGAAACTTAGTGGGTGCTTTGGATCGGCTTATTATGTTGCACCTGAGGTGTTGAGAGGGGAGTATAATGAAAAGTGTGATATTTGGTCGGTTGGAGTTATTTTGTTTATTATGCTCACTGGAAGACCGCCTTATAGAGGGTCTGATGAATGGGTGATACTTGAACAAGTTAAGACCCATCCCCTTCAAATCGAAAAATCTTCCTTCCCCAATCTAAGCAGTGAATCCCTGGACCTTCTCCAAAAGTTACTAACCGTAGACGTATCAACTCGAATCTCAGCAAAGCAAGCCTTAGACCACACCTGGATAATGAATTTCCGTAATTCCCAAGAATATCCAGACCTATCAACGACTTTAATCGACTTATCAAATTTTTCAAGTTCCTCAAAGTTAAAAAACGCAGTCCACCTATTTCTAGCATCTCAAGCAATAAGTCACGAAGAGTTAAAAGTCCTAAAGCAAGAGTTCCTAAACATCGACAAAAACGGTGACGGGCGAATAAGCAAAAGCGAGTTAATCGACCAATACCGCAAAACAATGGACAAGTCCGAAGCAAGTGAAGTAGTTGAAAAAATCATGAAAGAAGTAGACACGAACCACAGTGGAGACATCGACTACACTGAATTCTTAGCGGCCTGCATGAAGTACACCAATCTGGAGTCTAAGTCAAATTTAGAGACAGCTTTTCAGATGTTTGATCGGGACGGCAGCGGCTTTATCACTGTTGAAGAGATTAAGACTGTTCTAGGAAATGATCAGATACTTGATTCAAGTGTCTGGCGGGAAGTGGTCAAGGAAGTTGACCAGAATGGAGATGGGGTTGTGGACTTGAGGGAATTTATTTTGTTAATGACTCAAAAATTCAATTAAGCTAATTAGTGGAAATAGTTTGTTGAATTTTCTGGACAAAGCGAGAGTAGTAATCGGGATATGAGCTGAAGTGGAAGATACCTTTTGAGAATAAGTACATGTCAAGCTCTACCTCTTGGATTGGACCGAGGATATCGTAGTGGTTTTGTCTTCGCATTATGTGAACTTTTAATGAATTAGGTGGAACTATTTCAGGGAATTTCTGAATACTTGTTTCTGGTTTGTCGTAAAACATGTATTGAATCACCTGGATTTCTAGACCTTTTGGGAGGAAAATAAGAGAAAAGTCGCCTCCTTCTCGACCCATCTCAAGGATGTCGTAAATGATGAAATCGATTCCGTCAATGAAGTAAAAAGAATACTCTTCTGAGTCTTTGCTTAATAATAGTTGGTTGTAAGTTATTAGGCGAGATATGCGGATTAGGTCTTGGTCGAAATCTTTGTCTTGGATTAGGTTTAAAGCTGTTTCGAAGACTTTTAAATGGTTTCCTTGGGATTTTAACTGATAAAGAGAGCTTAGTTCTAGTAGGACTTTGTCTTTGGATGAACTGTACTCGGATATTGTATCTTCTAGTTGGAGATTGTAGACTAATGAATTGAATTTCACAAGAAGATCAATTTTTGAGTAGGGCTTGCAGATCATTAGGAAGAATGATGAAATTACGGCACGGAAGTAGCAGTTTCCGTCACCACGACTGCGTTTCCATGCAAATATATGATCAGATTTTTCAAGTGAATCAAGATTCTTTAAAAAATCCTGATTATAAGGGTAAAGCTCTTTCATGAGAGCGATATCCATCCAGCTCTTTGATATTGTTGAAGGGTATTCATCATAGTCAGTAGTTCCAACATCTAATTTTTCGAACTGCTTTTCAAACTCGGTAATCATATTTTCTACTACTTACCTTATTGGTTTCTGAAAAACTAATCAAGGTTAATGATTCTAAATTTCTTTGATATTGGTATTTAACACTAAATTATTCAGATTAATCTTTTTAAAGAATTGATTTATATCAAGATAAGGATTACATAATTGAGATCCTATAACATTAATAAATTTTATATCAAGATAAGGATTACATAATTGAGATCCTATAACATTAATTAGTTTTCATGATAAGCTTAGTTTTTGCTAAACAAAAACATTGAGAGTTAAGTTTTACTTGTTTTAATATTTAATATTTTGAAAATAAGTTAAAAACAAGATTCCATAAAAAATTAAATATGAATTTTTTCTTTAGTAACCTTTAAAATAAATAAAAAAGCCTTAGTATTAAAATAAATCATGAAAAGTTAATATATTTCTAGTAATTAGGCCAATTCATGCATTGTAATTTCAACTACTTGAACTGTTTATGATTAAGAAATATTTAATTATTTACTATTCAGAGATCATATTAAATTGATAATATTGATTCCAGTGAGTTATTTTCAAAAGCTTTTTCCTCAAAAAGTGAGTAAAACTCAGGATAAGTACAAAAATGAAAGCACCCATTTGAAAACATATCAATTTCTATTTCTTGAATAGACCCAAGAATATCATAATGGCCAGATCTTCGCATAATACGGATCCTGATAGTATTCGGTGCAACATTTGATGGATACTTCTGCAAACTTGTTTCAGCTTGATCGTAAAACATGTACTGAAAAACTTGAATTTCAAGAGCTTGAGGAAGAAAAAGAAGCGAAAAGTCTCCTCCTTCCCTTCCCATGCCAAGAATATCGTATTTGATGAAATCGATTCCCTCAACAAAGAAAGACGAATACTCTTCTGAGTCTTTATATTTTAAAAGTTGGTTGTAAGTTATTAGGCGAGACATGCGGATTAGGTCTTGGTCGAAATCTTTGTTTTGGACTAGGTTTAAAGCAGTTTCAAAGACTTTTAAATGGTTTCCTTGGGATTTTAGCTGATGAAGAAAGCTTAGTTCTTTTAAGACTCTGTATTTTGATTGTGTGTAATCGGAACTATCAGCGTTGTCTGGGAGATTGAAGACTAGAGACTGAAATTTGGTTAGGATGCTTATTGTTGAGTAAGGTTTGCAGATCATTAGGAAAAATGATGATATTACTGCACGAAAGTAACAGTTACCATCACCACGACTGCGCTTCCAAGCAATAATATTCTCAGATTTTTCAAGTGACAACAAATTTTTAACAAAATCCTGATTATAAGGGTAAAGATCTCTCATCAACTCAATATCCATCCAGCTCTTCGAAATAGTATCAGGATAATCATCAAACAAAGTGACTCCAACTTCCAATTTTTCAAATGCATTTTTCATTTATTCACCTCTTTAATCCCAAATCAATTCTCCTGTAATAAACTAGATGGAGATGAAAAGGTCATCTGAATCTTCAGGAAGCTTAAGAAAAAGTTTGACATCAAATACAAAAATCAACTCAGGGGTCTACAAAACTGATTTTATCTCAAGGGCCAAGGCTTACGGCCTAGAAATCGAAGAATCTGATTTGCAAGGCATTGCAAATAGAATCAAATCAACTTATGAGGTCGAATTGAGATATATGCGAGAATACATCACGTTACTTAAAAGGAAAACCAATGGAATCAACGAGACTGTCAATGAAAAAAAACTGAGAGATGAGATTTCGAATCTTTTGGATATGCTCAAGAATGAACAACAAAATAACTTAAGACTTATGGAAAAAATCAATAAAAACTATGAAAGTACTGAATTTGATCATGATTTAAAAAAAAGTCAAGGAATCAGAGAAGAATTCAAGAAAAATGTTGAAGATTGTCTTGGGTTTTATGTCAGGGAAATGAAGAAAACTGAAGAAAAGGCTGAAAGGTTAGAACTTAATTTGGAACTCATGAAAAAAAGTGTAAAAGTCATCAAATCTGTTCTTTTCGCGAATTATAAAAAAGATTTGTATGAAAAAAACGATGAGATCAAAGAAAAAAATGAAAGTTTAAATAAAATCATTCAGGAAAATGAAAATTTGAAAGAAAAAATCAAGGAAATGCAGAAAGATGTTCATTTTTACCAGGAAGAAAACAGAAAACAAAGGCAAGTCATTCAAGAAATCAGTGAAGAAAACGAAATTGAACGAAAAGCTTTGAACACTATTCAGAAAATCAAAGCTCAGGATATCTTTTCATTTGAAAAAGACGAGTTTTATAGCGAAATGATCGAAAAAGTTCCAGAAACTTGTGAAAATTGTGAAAGACTTGAAGAAAACCTTAAAAAACACGAAAAAACAGCTTTTGATTTAAATAAACAAATAGAAAAAATCAGTAGAGAAAACAAAAAACTCACTGAAGACAATGAAAACTTAGAACTCATTACCTCAAAAATGCAGGAAATTCTGATAACGAACGACTCAGAAAAAAACTCAACAGGTTTATTTTCCCCAAGAAGGAATTACGATAGTATCGAAGGTATTCCTAAAGAAAAACCAAAATTTGAGTATAAAAATTTCCAAAAAAATCCTAAATCATCTAAAACCGAGTCGTATTATTAATAGTAAATAACAAGTACATCAAAAATTCATAAAAAAGCATCATCATTCTCTTAATCCTAAAGCCTTTTAATTTTTATTAGTTATTTTACCAAGAAGAAACTTAATTCTTTCGCTCCAAGTGAATCATCTGAAGAACTTACATAT
Organism: Stentor roeselii; assembly: GCA_006503475.1. Lineage (NCBI taxonomy): Eukaryota > Ciliophora > Heterotrichea > Heterotrichida > Stentoridae > Stentor > Stentor roeselii. The sequence continues at coordinate 147,244 of RSEH01000021.1, read as the reverse complement.
CCCTGAAAGACATCTCGTAAGTTCACCTTCAAACTTGTTGCAAAAAGTCTTTCAGGGTCGATTGAAATTTGAGACACTTTTTTTGACCTTTTTCCTGATGAAAACTGCTTTTTAGGGGTTATGTTTAACTTTCTCTTACTATTCTTCTTTGGAGTTGAGTGAAAAGTTGGAGGTGTAATTTCTTTTATTTTTGCAAACTTTTTAGGAGTTTTAAACGATGAAGAATTTGAAAAGTTCAGGTACTTTCTCATGATTTTTGAAAAGTTTTCCTGGATTATCTGAAAGTTGGATTTGGAAAGTTTGTCAAACTTTGGCTGGATGTGACTGAAGTTTATGAGTTCTCTGAGTGTCATTTAATAATTTTGGGGGATATAATTTAATTAATGTAATTCTAATGATCTTGTGCATTTTAGATTATTTTATTGTTTAGAAGTTCAAAGAAATTATTATTTATAATATGTTTATGTAATTTGTCTAACAAACTTATGATTTCTTATAAAATATTCAATTTAGTGGCCTTAATATCTGAAAAATTTCTGTGAATCAATAGAAATTTTATTACAATTCCGAAAAAAAATTCACTCAAAAGATCTTATGCACGAGTTTTTAGTTCTTACGTAAGTTAAAAAATAAAGTTTTTGATTGAAGTAATAAAAATTCGCAATATTCTGAATATCAAACACATCTTACCCAATCTGATTAATATTTGAAACCATTTTTCAAAATATTTACCCATATAAAAACATTCAAAAACCTTTCAAATCCTCAGAACTGCTTAGAAAACATATCAAAGACCACTAATTTACCTAAAACTTAAATAATTTCACCATAATAATAATATGGGTTGCACATCAAGCCGCAAAATAACAATCAGCGAATCATTCATTCCTATCGACCAATACTATTCTGATTTAAAAGCGAATGACAGAGAAACTCTTCAGGTGTGTCTAGATGACTATACCACAATCCAGCTCTTAGGGATCGGGAAGTCCTGCGAAGTGCTTCTCAGCCTGTTTCATCCACAATCCTCATACAGAGCCTTAAAAATAATAAAAAAAGTCCAAGGGTCTTCTTACTTTATCCAGGAAGCGCAGCTGGTTAGATCCTTATCACATCCGAACATTATCACCATTTACGACCTGCTTGAAGACGACCACAATTATTACATTTCAAGTTTTTATTGCGAAGGAGGAGATCTTTGCAAATTCCTTAAAACTCGTAAAACTCTTCTTGAATGCGAAGTAGCTTTCATTATGCGACAGGTGTTTCAAGCACTTAGTTATTGTCATGACCGGAAAATTATTCATCGTGACTTGAAATTGGAAAATATTCTGCTTGTTAAACCAGAAAGTTTTGATATTAAAATTGCTGACTTTGGACTAGCTTTTAAAGCTGATAAAAATAAACCAAGTGATGCTTGTGGCACTTTACCTTATATGGCTCCTGAAATTAATCTGGGGAGTTATGATGAAAAAGTTGATCTTTGGAGTGCTGGAGTCGTCATGTTTTTACTTGCTTTTGGAAAGTTTCCTTTTGGCAGAATGAGAGAGAGTCTTGATCTTAGTAAAGAAGTTGTTGGAGAAGGCAGTAGTCAAGAGTTTTCAGAAGTTGTTAAAGGGTTGTTGCAGGTTCTTCCGGAAAATAGACCGAGTGCTAAAAAGGTTTTAGATTCTCAATGGTTTGGAAAATTCAAGTAAATTTGAGATGATAATTTGATAGGATTGAAATTTAAAACTTTTATGGTGAAATAGTTATGAGTTGGTTAAAATTAAAAAGTATAAAGGTATAAATTTTATATGTTTTTTAAAGATGATAGTAATTTGAACGCATTGAAATTTTTTATATTCTTACTAGGCGATTAAATAGTTTTTAATAAATCGAAAAAAAATTTCAAATATGAATAGAAAACCGAATGATTTTTTTGAATTTTATTGAATTTCACATGAATTCTATGATAAGTCTCTTAAAGTTTATTTCATCAACTCACTCCAAATTTCATGAAATCCTCTTAAATAAAATTACTCTAATGAATCCCTTACCCAATAAAATAAGCAGTCTCCTAATCTCTACAATCCCATATCATTCCATTTTAATCTAGAATAATACCCCATTCATCATATAACCATTCCATCCAAAAACTTTATTCCATTTAACCTCTATTTAAAATCCCTCAAAATTCCTAAAAATCCCTCACTATCCAAATCCCAACCCACAAAATTCCTTAAAATTCCTTAAAATCCGCTAAAATCCCCCCCACCAAAAAATCCTTCAACCCGCTCCCTCCCTCACCCCATCGCTCCAACCTCCTCTTAAAACAATAAACAAGCCTTATTCATCCAACCAGTCAATCTTTCTGAATCTGATATAAAAATGTCCAAAAGAGAAAGATCACGAAGTCCATCCCCTTCCAGTCTAGTGAAGCTCCACGTGAAAAACCTTCCTTTAAACTTTACCCAAGACCAGTTAAGCCAAGTATTCCGTTCATTCGGTAAAGTATACGACACGAAGATAATCCGTAAAGGCAGCAATGGTCAGCCGCTGCGAGACTGTGTTTACGGTTTCGTTGCTTTGGAAAACATGGAAATCGCGAATGTTGCGATGAAGTCTCTCAACTCTTCAGGGTGGTCGATCAACTTCAGCAAAGAGTCTCTTCAGCGCAAGCCGGTTCCGCCGAACCCTGAGGTCCACAAGAACTTGTATCCGAGTGAGAAGAGTTTTCATGATAACACGTCGAATACTAATATCATGCTGAGCAATGTCGCTCGAAGCCACCCGACGCATATGGTCGACCAGGCCAAGTTGCAGAATTTTATCACTGAACATCATCCTAATGCGCATTCTTTAAATGCCGTTCCTGAAAGGTTTAAAGGGACTTTTATGGTAAGGGAAGTTTGGGTTGGGAATATTGCACAGAATACGGAAAAACAAGGACTTTTTGAAGCTTTTAAACATTTCGGGGAAATTGAAGGTGTTGAAATGTTTAGTACGAAGGGATTTGCTTTTGTTAAGTTTAGGAAAGTTATTGCGGCTACTAAGGCTTATGAGTTTGGAGAAGGGACACTTGTTGAAGGGAGAAGTGTTAAGATTACTTTTGCTGATCCTTCTAGGAGGCAGGATATTGTTGGGGATTCACCTGTTGGTGAAAATGGAAATGAATCAGTGCCTGATGATGGGGTGAGAAGTTTAGTCTTAGAATACCCTTCAGACGGGTTCGTTCCAGGAGAAGGTATATTAAAAGAAGTCTGTTCAAGATACGGGGTAGTGAAAAGAATATGCATAAGACAAGGAAGTGGAAACTACCGTCCTCACGCCTTTGTTGATTTCGAAAGGGGTTCACAAGCGGCAGAGGCACGTAAAAAACTATATATTGAAGACTATGATGGTTCCAAAAGAAGAGAGTTAGGTCATCCAGCAATAGACATTTCCTTCAAAAACACAAACAATATCGTAAACAAAAACGTACCAAAACCAGTTCCAAGACCTGAACCGACTTCAGAAGTTTCTCAGTTAGCGAGAAAATTATTAGAACAGCCTGCGGGATACTTAAATCTTCTCAAGTTTCAGCCAGGTTCAGTTTTTCCTCCTATGGTTAATCCTAATCTTTTTTCTCCTTCAATACCTCATTCTTCAATACCTCCTTCGGCGAGAGTTCCTCTTGTCAATAATCAAATAAGTAAATCTGAGCCTAATCCTGTCAGTCCTCCAGTTGTGATGCCTCCAGTCACTGAGGCGAATCCTAGTATTGGGACTGTTGTTTGGTCTGGGTTCATGACTAGAAGTAAAAAGTGCAGAGTAGGAATTGATGCAACACTAGTTCAAGGTAACGATGATTGTTTCCCTTCTAGTTTGTACCATATCAATATTTCTCATAGAGTCCAATTATCAGAAATAACCAAGTACTTCATTATTGCGCTAGTAACAATCGAAGCCTCGAACGAAACTCAACAAGAACTCTTCGACGGGTACTTGAAATACTTTTCAAGTAAAGAAAGAGCCGGTTATATATCAATGAAAACATCAGTGCTCTACATCTGTCCACCAATCCACGAGGCAAAGAAACTTTACCCAGAGATAAAAGACACTCAATTACTCGGAGTCTTCTTAGACACTACCAAAAAACCAGAAAAAAGCAAAGACCCTCATTTGGAGGAAATATTAAGACTGCTTCAAAACCCTGAAGCTTTAAAGCACAGTGAAACAATTGCTCAGTTTATCAAGTGAATAGTTAAGAATAAGTATTTTAACCATGGAAAAAGACCTGTCTTGATGAATGGCTATAAAAAGTCATAAGCCTTGTGAAAATTATCAATAAATAACATGTCTCGGTAAATATTGTTATTTACTTACTCTTGCTCGGGTCAAAAGGGTTGTCTTCGTAGTAATAAAGTGGCTGACCGTCAAGATCTGGAGCCAGGTCGTTGAACATCACGATTCTTGTCCACTCGTCAGTCCCTGACCCATAAACAAGCTCAATGAACCTTGAATACCTCTCGAAGCCGACTTTTCTTATTGTCTTCGTTGTTTCATTGAACACTGTCAAGTAAGACATAAAACAAGTTTCCATGCAACTTTCAGATTTTCCTAAAAAACACTTCGCGGAACAGTCTTGGTTTATTTGTTTTGCCACTGATGAGATGTACTCTTTTTTCACTTCAGGGTCCATTTATAATTCATGCAAAGTCCGAAACCAGATCTACTCAAAGACCTGATTCAAAAAACTCAAAAGATCTTGAAAGACTTGAATCATTTAAAGTTAACGATGCCCAGTTCCAAGTTGTCTGCTCAAGTTTCAATTGTTAAGGAAAAATTCAACTTTCTTCAAAAGAACTGGGAAAGTTTTTCGGTAAATTTAGAAAAGAAGATTAAGGAAAAAATTCAAAAAAATAGAGAAAAACGGAAAAAAATCGAGGGATTTGAAAAGTTGGACTCGAGGGTCTTGAAGAGCAAAAAGAGAATTAAAAGTCAGGAAATTGTCATTGAAAGGAAAGAAAAACTTGGAAGTGAAAGTTGCAGAAAAGTGAAAAAATGGTGGAGGAATAGCTTGAGTGACATGGAAAACAGCTCTGGTTTGCAATATGAAATTGTAGAGAGGATCAGTCAGGATAACCTGGAAAGATATGAAAAAATGGAAGAGGACTTTGAAGCTACTTTCAGAACTTTTATGATGACATCGTCTTCTGAGACTTGTGAAAAGAGAGAAAAAAAGAAGAGATTAGAGAAAAACTTCAGAAATTTCAACCCTTTTTTAAACGGCTCGGATGATATCGAATCTTTTAGAATGATGAAAAATCAGAGAAAGAAGGAGAAGTACAGGAATGAAGTTGAAAGTGAAACTTTTCATGATAGTGTCAATTTGCAAGAAGTCAAGAAAGCACTTCACATACTAAAAAAAGCAAATTTATTAGACAATAATGGCAACTCGGCACTGTTAAAAATCGCTGAAATGATGAAAAATCCTGAAAATTCTTCGAATTTTGAACTTGTTTTGCAGTTAATTGAACTTGAAAATCAGAAAAATAAACCTGAACAAGGTAAAAAAATGAAAAGGAAGCAAGAAAAGGTTTTTTTTGAGAAAGAAGCTGCTTTTTTCGAGAGTTCTCTTGAAAATTCTATTACGAGAGGATTGCTTTCAGCGAATCATCCTTTGAACTCTGATAGAATTTTTGAACACCAGTTGAGAGATGTTGATTTGGATGAAATACTTAAGGTTGAATCGATTCATGAGCAAATCGACCTGCTTCCGGCTTCGGGTAGCTTCTGGGAAGAACTGAATGAAGGAGTTATTTTTTCTCAAGAAGATAGTAAAATGAAGAATGGAAAAGAAATATCTTCAAACGATTTTCCTTTAAGTAAATTATTGTAAATAGTACTATGTGGGATTTTTAATGATATCGTCTTTTCAGTGTAGGTAAATAGGTGATGATGTATTTTTATTATTTTTTAGTGATTTTGAATTTAAATAAAAAGTCAGTATTTTTTAGTTTTTATATTATTTGATTCGTATACATGATGAGTGTATTAAAGGATAATTGAATGACCTTAAATATAAAAATTTATGATTATTTAGGTGAAAATTTACTTCAATAGAAATAAATAATTCTTATATAGTTTGAATATTTTTTTGGAATTTGTACTTCTTAAAAAATCACCAAAAGTTTAAACGAAAATTGCAAGATTTGCATCCTAAAAAATTCTTAAAACTTTCTAATTTAACCTATCCTTATCTATTTTTGAAAACAGTTATTTTCTCCTCATTTAAAAATGCAAGATATCTTTTATCCCAAGTAAATGCTGCAGATTTGACTCTATCCCCAGAGAATTTGACAATTTCAATTTTATTAGTATTCAAATCAAAAATAAAAACCTGATTTTCATAATTGATCCCAACAAAAAACCCTCCAAAATAATCCCAACTGACAACCCTGACCCTTCTATCCAGCATAATCTCAAAACCAGTACTTTGAGAGTCAGTCTTATAACAAATCACATGATCATTGCAAGCAACAACATCATTATCATTAACTAAAACAAGTCGATTAATGAACCCCATCTGAATTTCAATCTTTTTTATGACTTTTACCTGAATCAAATCAATTTCCAACAAAAAATGATCTTTTCCAGCAATGAAAGCTTTTTTCGTTTGATCCGAAACGACAACAGAAGAGAGATATTCTTGAAAGCCAGAAAAAATCGACTTGATTAACTTAAAATTATTCAAGTCCCAAACTTTAATATGAAGATCTTGACTAACAGATATAAGTCTTTGATCTAAATCATAAACCTTCAAATCATTTATCACTTCTGAGTGTCCTTCAAGAGTCATTTTCTGAGTGGTCTTCAAGTTAAAAACTAAAATTCCTTTAGATAAAGAACCTGCGAATAGAAATCTGTTATTCGAAGAAAAAATCAAAGTTTTCACTATTTTATCATGTTTCACTGACAATGGACCTGAAATCTCTACTTTTCCTGTTAATGAATAGTTTTGCAAGGCTAGACTCACGGAATAAATAAAAATTCTTCCTGAATAGTCAGAAATTGCTAAAAAATTATCATTATTCGATACACAAACCTTTAAAACTGGAACTGAATCAACTTTCAACTCAATGATTTTTAAAGATTTTTCCAAGTCCCAAATGAAAACTTTGCCGTCACTCGAACCTGAAAACAAGAATTTTTCATCAGACGTTAAAGCCAGGGTGTTAACGTAATTTGAATGGCCGCTGAGGACCTTTATCGTCTGATTGACTGGAATATACCAAAACCTGATAGAATAGTCGTATGAAGAGTAAATCAATAAAGTCGAATTTAGAGACAAGATTGCATCGGAAACTACTGAAGTGTGTCTTCCTAGTTTGCATTGAATGTCGCTTGGAAGCTGGTCAATTATGGGAACTTTTTGTTTTCCTTGAAGAGAAGATCGGGGATACTCGATTATCTGGTAGAATTTAAAGAGAACTGTTGGATGGATTAGATAAAGACTGGTTTTGTCAATTTTTAGCATTAGTTGTAGATTGGCTTCTGAAAAGGTCTTTAATTTAAGAAGTAACTTGTATGTAGTTAGCAAGGATCTTATTTCGGTTAATGGGTTTTGACTTTCTTCTCTGTTTTCATTGGATTTTAGGAGTTTTTTCCATGATCTCAGACTTTTGATGCGGAATAAGATTTCTTTTTGAACCTTGGATAGTTTAAGGTGGTCTGGAAAAGGAACTGATACTTCTGACTGATCGAGTAACGATTTACTGAGACTTGAGATTTGGTCTAACATTTTTGATATATTAAAACTAGGGAAATTATTCAATTTTGTTCTTTATTCAAGATAAAGATAATTTTAGATGATTAGAAATCGTATCTTTTAAGTAAATGCTCAAAAGCTTAATCACATACTGCCAATGTTTTACATAAAGTAATAGATAATCAGTTTTTGTATGTGAAATACTTAAATTAAGTATTGTTATATGCAAATTGAATTTAAAGTATCATGAAATTATTGATAATAGATATATAAGTGAGGATTCAACATCAAAGCAGAATTAAGCTTGATTGCTCCCTGGATCTTCAATAATAAATTTTACTTGAAAGTATCAAAAGTATAATAACACTAAGTGAGACCCTCTATTGAGAGAATCTTCAAAACAATAAAAAAAATTTAATCTAAAATAAATTTGCTAAAAGTCAAATATTCACCAAATTCAAACCCAATAATAAAATTTCTTATCTTACCAAATTCAGCCACTAATGACTTTTTACCTTGACCGTAATAAAAATGAAAGGGAAACTCGTATGTCTTTTTCTTAGCATTCTATTCCTTTATAATATTCTCAACCTTTTGGGTGAAATTTCAATTATCTCAGAAGTCTCAGACAAGGAAAAATCCGTAGAAATAGACTTAAGCAATCAGATCCAGTCTGATTTTCTTCATGATTCCAAAAAAATAAAAATCTCTGAAAACTTAACAAATTCAGAGAATTTCATCCAAAATACCAACAATTCATCCATATGCAAATATCCGGAATACAATTTTACAACTGAAGAAGAAGCAAAGATCTGGAACTATAAACCTTATTCCAAATGTTCAACAGAGTCAAATGATTCCATCTTGATAGAGGATGAAAAATTGATAGTTACATGTGCTTCAGAAAACCTTCCAGAATTTTATGATTTTTTACTAAATCAAGAAAGACTTGGAGGGTCAAGAAAAATTGTCGGGAAATGGACTCAGTCTCCTCCAGATCTAAAATCAAAAAATTTCATATTTGTGAAGTGCCAAGAAAAAAGTATATATTCTTTTGTTTTCCTTAGATTCAGTCAACCAGTCTCAAATAAAGCAAAAGAAAACGCTCAAATATTCAAATCTCTTCACAATATTTCTCAAGAACATCGAACAAGTGTCTTACTTCTTACATTCGACTCGCTCAGTCGCGGTAGTACTTACAGAAACTTAAAAAAAACAATAAAATTGTTGAATTCTAAGTCTTCAGGTTTTAATTCCTACGATTTCCTCAACCCTGCACTGCCTGAAATCCACACTCAAGACAACATGGCCCAGATTCTTTATGGCGAGTCAAAAAAAAGTGTTCAGGCAAAGTTAGGGACTAGATTTCCTGCATTAAATTCAAAGTTGCATTTAGAATATCAACAAAATTCAATTTGGAGCCATTATTCTCGCTTGGGGTATGTGACAATGTTTTTACATGATACTGTTTGGGATTATTTAACGTATCTCACAGGAGGTACGATTTTGTGTGATCATGTCTTTGCTAACTATTGGAAAGTTGTTTGGAGTGTTTATGGGTTTCATGATCATCAAGAAGGAGCAAGATGTATCGGGAATCAACATTCACATAATATCAGCTTCGGATATACTTTTAAGTTTTTTGAGACTTATCCAGAGAATAACAAGTTTTCTTATGTTCACTTAGATGCTGCACATGAAACTAATGGAAACATTCAAAATGTTGATGAAGACTTGAAAGATTTTTTAGAAAACTTGATCAGCTTATTTAATAAAAGAAATGAAAGATTTACAATATTTTTAATTGGAGATCATGGACAGCGCAGAAGAGAGATGCAGTTTGATATTCGAAATTCATATGAAGGAAAACAATCATTGAGCTTCATATTAACTAGTAAAAATTTTGGAAACAATGAAACTAACAATATCCTTTTACATAATAAAGAAAACCTCTTTTCTAGATACGATCTTCATTTATCACTAAAAGACCTAAGCTACTACGCTTACTTAGAATTAAGTGATGAAGATTATAAAGAACTACAAAAATCCTATGAAGTTAATGATGTTAAAAGTCTATTTCGCGAAAAAACAAGCAGCTTTAGAACATGCAAAGATTTAGGAGTTAGTTTTGAACTCTGCCCTTGCAACGATTATACAAGAGCTAGATCTTCTTCAGATATTAAATTGTTAGAAGAAGGGTTTTTGCCAATGATTTTTCAGTTATTTTATATAAAAAATGCTTATCAGATGATTGGACAAAATGACTCGGAAATAATTGATTATCAAAAATTTATATCTAGCTTAATTGATGACGGGTTTGAAGTTTTATATAAGATTTCGTTAAAATTCGATGATGATGAAACAGCTGAAATCAATATAAGAGGTTGCACTGAAAACAAAATCAAGGAAACAAAAAACGTTCTTACTGGGAAACTGTTTGAATCGATAAATTATGTTTATGACGGGACAAAAATGTTTTATCAAATATTTGAAATCAATGGGTTTGTGTTTACGAAGGATAAACCTAATAAATAATCATCCTTTCATCAAATCTTAATTTATATGAAGAATTATTAAACTTTAAATTTTATCTAAACTGGTTCTTTACTGTATATATTTATAATAGTATATGATATATATATAAATGGAATATTTTTGTAAGATTAATAAAATTTGGCTTATCAATACTATCTTATAAGTTAAATTTTAGAGTAGAGTGAAGTTAATTCCTTATACAGCATTATTTAATGATCGCGCCAGCCCAAGCGATTTTAATAATCATGAAAAAGTGGCCTCTCTTCATCATCATCAGTGTCTTCCTCTTGTATAACTCTCTTAATTTCCTAACAAACTCGGCCTTTCTTGACGAGTCTAAACAAAAGTACCACATCATTGAAATAGACTTCAGTTCTTCGAACAACTCAGAAAAAATTTCAAAGTACCAGAGTTTAAATGACAGCTCAAGCTCGACAGAAAATTTGAACTTAAACGAAACACAAGAAATCTCGAATTTAAACAAAAGTTCCGTCGAAACATCTAAAAATTCATCTGATTCACCTGACCATGGAAATTCGATTGAAGAAATTGTTTCATCAGAAGCCGAGGTTGAAACATTTCAGAGAGCTAGATGCAAGTACCCTGAATTCCAATTCACACAAGAAGAAGAAGTGAGATTTTGGAATTATAAGCCTTATCCCGAATGCTTGACTGGGACAAATGACACCATATTGATGGAAAATGATCAACTTATAGCTATATGTATTTCAAAAAAACCTCCTGAATTTTTTGAATTTACAACTATTCCTGAGAGATTAGGAGGATCAAAGAAGATCATAGGAAAATGGTCTCAGACAATTCCTAATCTCAGCAACACAAATTTTATATTTGTAAAATGTCAAGAAAAAAGTATATATTCCTTTGTTTTCCTCAGATTCAGTCAATCAGTCTCAGATAAAGCCAAAGCAAACGCTCAATCATTCAAATCTCTTCACAACATATCCCAAGAACATCGAACAAGTGTCTTACTTCTAACATTCGACTCCCTCAGTCGGGGCAGTTCTCACAGAAACTTAAAAAAAACAATAAAATGGTTAAATTCTAATTCTCCAGCATTTAATTCCTACGAGTTCCTCAACCCCGCACTACCTGAAATCCACACTCAAGACAACATGCCCCAGATACTTTACGGCGAGACCAAAAAAAAGATGCAATTAAAACTCGGTACAAAAATTCCTGCAATAAATTCAAAGCCACATTTAGACTATCAACAGAAATCGATTTGGACTCATTACTCAAACTTGGGATATGTGACAATGTTTTTACATGATACTGTTTGGGATTATTTATCACTTATAACAGGAGGTACGATTTTATGTGATCATGTTTTGGCGAACTACTGGAAAGCTGTTTGGAGTGTTTATGGGTTTCATGATCATCAAGATGGAGCAAGATGCATCGGGAATCAACATTCACATAACATCAGCTTCGGTTATACTCTGAAGTTTTTTGAGACTTATCCAGAGAACAATAAGTTTTCATTTGTTCACTTAGACGCTGCACATGAAAATAAAGGAAACATTCAAAATGTTGATAATGATTTGAAACTTTTTCTTGAAAAATTAATTGATTTGTTTTATAAAAGAAATGAAAAATTTGTTGTCTTTTTGATTGGGGATCATGGACAACGAAGACCTGAAATGCAGTTCGATCTTCGCAACTCTTATGAAGGAAGACAATCCTTGAGTTTTATATTGACTAGTAAAACAATTGGAAGAAATGACTCAGGATTGATTCTTTCTCATAACAAAGAACAGCTTTTTTCAAGGTTTGACATGCATTTATCGTTGAAAGATATCAGCTACTATCCTTATTTGATCAACAATGATACGACTTATGAACAATTTAAATCGGAATACGAGGTAAAAGATGTGAAAAGCTTGTTCAGAGAAAAGATCAGCTACTTAAGAACTTGTGATGAAATCGGAGTTTCTTATGAACTCTGTCCTTGCAGTGATTTTGTAAATGTCTCATCTCCTTTAGATGTAAAATTATTAGAAGAAGGGTTTTTGCCGATGATTTTTAAGGTCCTTACTCAATTTTATGCAAAGAAAGTAGAATGTAAAGTACCTCAACATCTTGATGTTGTAAGCTTTCAAAAATTTACTTCAAGTTTGGAAGATGATGGACTTGATGTATTGTATCTGATTCAAATAAAGGTTGAAGAGTTGAAATTCAATAAAGTTAGAATCAGAGGTTGCACTGAAAAAAGAATAAGTGAAACGAAAAATATTTTAGTAGGAAGTATGTTTGAATCAATTGTTTATGTCCAAAATAATGTGAAGATGTTTTATCAAGTTTATGAATTTTCTGGTTCAGGGTACTGTGGAGATACGATTACTTCAAATTAGTTATAAGCTAATCTTTATTGGATAAAAAAACAGAAATTTGGATATTATTCAAATTTTCATCTATTAAAATATACTTTTATATCAGATTCTTTATAAAATTATTAGTATTTTTAGTCTTATTTAAATATACTTATAAATCAGATCCTTTGGTATTTTCATCAATTTCTTGAAAACGAATCAATTTTCATCTAATTTAAATATACTTCTACACCAGCTTCTTTATAAAATGATTGGTATTTTCATCAATTTCTTGAAAATCAATCAGGTCTTATCCAACTTATACTGCGACAGTCCCTGTACGTCCTGTTCAAAAGGTTACATCTTCAAGAATGTGAGCTGTCTTGAGTCTTGCCCATCAAATTTCCTATTAGAATCCAATAAAACCTGCACATCCAGCTCAAACCTAAAGCTATTCGTCCTCGATTTTCAACAGTTTTACCATTTCGAGTCCTCCTCAATCCAGTTCTTTTCCTCTCCCGACGGGTTACCCTTTAAGTCCTCATCAAATTCCCCGATTCCAGTCTTCGGAATGGGTTTTTACTTCAAAAACACGAGTAAATTAGTCTCCAACATCAACCTGATCCCAGCTCCTTACTTCTCAATTCGAGTAGTCTTCAAGTACCTGTCAGGAAATGGAGAAATTTTGAAGTTTTCAAATGATTCTTTGCATGTTTTCAGGATGTACTTCAGCAATTCAAAGTTATTTGCAGAGTGGCGAGTGAATCAAAACACGAGTGTCAGTTATGAGAAAAAGTCTGATTCTATTTCAAATAAATGGCATCAACTTTCAGTCTTGATTCGTCAACTTGATGGAAGTTTTTCAGTGTTTTTTGGAGATTTTTATTCAATTCAAGGCGAGTTTCGAGGGGAATTTAATGATTTAAAGGTGACTTTAGGAGGGTCTTTTCAAGGTTTTTTAAATTTCTTATCTTTTGAAAATGACTATGTTTTGAGGTACAACTTGAATACGCTAGACTACGATGTATCTGAAGGGTACTCTTTAGATAACAAGCTTTGCACAGTAGAGAACTGCAGCTGGTGCTTAGAGGCAACGAGTTGTATTTTAAACTTCTGGTCAACTTGCACAAAATACACAGGATATCAAATGTCTGACTGTCTCACTTGTGATAACTTCACCGCTCCTTATTGCGGACTTAAATACAAATGTAAATCTGGATCATTTCAAAACTGTCAGAAATGTGAAACAGGATTCAGTCTTATAAATGGCCACTGCACATACCTCGCTACAAACTACAACGAAAGTACTTTAAACTCTCCAGTTTTTGACTTAAAATTCACTACTTTTGAGATGAACCCTGGAATGATTTTCCAAAGTGGGCTAAATGAACAGACCTTTTCTCCTTTTAACTCACCCGAGTCAGATGATCCAATTTATCTTAAAGGTCGAGGTCTTTACTTCCACAGTTCCAGGTACTTAAAAACAAAAGATATTTTTCGAATGAACTATCAATTCACTTTGATTTTATGGGCAAAGTCTGAAGGGAGTTCAAAGATGTTAAGTTCGAGGTATTTTAGTATAAACGACAAGTTTTCTCCAATAGTTGAAGCTTTCGGAAACACAATAAATTTCAAGATAAAAGCGAGGTTTAAGCCTTTTTACCCTTACTCAAAGTGGTACTTTTTAGGAGTGGTTGTAAAGAATGAAAGTGATTTCCTTGTAATGAAGACTTATTTTGATTATTATTTAATGGACAGTTATTCGATTGAAGGGTATCAATATGTCCCTGCTCTTGATGACAGGTTGTATCTGGGGACTGACTTACTTAGGTCTTTTTGGACTGGGTATATCTTTAAAATTACTCTTTGGCATAAGGCTTTGACTTCTTTTTTGGGTTATTCTCAGTTGTGTGGAAGTAATTATGATACCAGCTGCTTGTGGAACTGCTCGTTGAATCAATATTTTAATGAATTCTTGCAGATTTACTCGGAATGTGACTCGAGTTGTTCTAATTGTGTGGAATTTGGAACTTGCAGTGTTTGTAATGACTTTAATTGTGAAACGTGTCTTGGATTTGATTTGAGTTGTAGTACTTCTTTTAGTAGCTCTTGCTTGAGTGGACTTAGTTTGAGTGGAAATGGACATTGTTGTGAAAGTCCTTGTCTTGATTGCTTTTTTTCGAATACTTCTGCTTGTCTCAGTTGTGTTCAGGGGTTTTACCTGTTAGGTCAAATATGTGTAAGTCAATGTCCTCTCGGTTTCAAAGTCGAAGGTAATGATTGCGTGCTTGAAAGAACCTTAATCTTAGACCTGGACTTCAACATAATCAGCAGTTCAATAACAGACAAATCAAGTTCAATTTTATTTTCTCCAGTAATCTACAACCCAACCCCTATGATGGCGAGAGGTTTTTACTTCAACGGTCAAAGCTACCTTCAAAGTCCATCGTTAATCTTAAGCTACAACCTAACAATGGAATCCTGGTTCAAGCTATCAAACGACGGGAATTTATTCTCAAAATCATCTTTTTCAATCTCATTCGGTAGCCTTCCAAACATAACAATGACAGACATTCTAAGCAAAACCTTCAGTTTAATAACATTCAACATTTGGACCTACCTGATTTTTTCAATAGAAACAACATCCTTTAAAATATTCAACTACAACTACGAGTCTTCAGCTTCCACAAGCAAATCTTCAGAAACATTAAAAATCTTTTTCGATTCCCCTTCTTCTCTTTACATCGGGTCATCAAAAAATGCTTTTTCAGGATTTTTGTATTCTTTTCGTGTTTTCAACTCATTTTCAGGATTTTCTAAAAGTTACTTCAAGATCTGCTCTAATTCGAATGAAATAAATTGTCTCTGGTCCTGTGGTTTTAATTATTATTTGAGTGGAAGTGACTGTCTCAGCTGTCAAAACTCTTGCGAAACCGGTTGCAGACGTGGAGAAAGTTGCAATTTATGTGAACTTGAAAGCTGTTCTGCTTGCAATCAATATTTTAACTCTTGCTTTGAATGTGGAGGTTCCTCAATCTTTGATACCGGGTCTTGTATTTGTAGAGAGGGTTTTTATTACAACGAAACTTTGAAAGATTGCAAAGGATGTCTAAAAAAATGCTTAACATGCAGTCAATCAACAAAATGTTTAACTTGTTACTCGAATTTTTCCATTGATTTAAACGGTTCTTGTGAATGTCTGAAGAATCAATATGAGAATAGTGGCTCTTGCTTTCAATGTTCTCAAAATTGTGAGACCTGTCAAGGACCTACTGACTCAGACTGTTTGACATGTGATTCAAGTATTGAAAACTTGAAGTTAAAAGATGGAACCTGCAGATGTCTTGAAGGTTTTTTTTACAATCAAAATTCTAAACTTTGTGAAAAATGTCAAGAAAAATGTGCAAATTGTAAAGAAAAAAACAACTGTCTTCAATGTTCTTCTAATTATTCCAAGACTGGCTTCGGGACTTGTTCTTGTTCTGAAGGCGAATACGAAGCTGGAGAGACTTGTTTCACTTGTTCAAAGTTTTGTAAGACTTGTAAAGGGTCTTCATCTCTTGACTGTCTCAGTTGTTATGAGTTTTTTGAACTGATCTCTGGGGAATGTTTTTGTCGAGATGGGTATTTTCTTGGAGTTTCAGAGGAAAGCGGTATAGGAAGTTGTGATTTGTGTCAAGAGCCTTGTTTGGACTGTAAAAATCTCAGTTTTTGTTTGTCTTGTGTGCAGCCAAGGGTTGTAAAAGAAGGAAAATGCTTTTGTCCTCGTGGGTTTTATGAAGATCTTTCAGGTTGTCAAGAATGTAGAGATGGATGCTTGATTTGTCAGACTTTGGAATATTGTGAGAAATGTGAAGATGGATTTTTTATGGATAACCAGTCATGTTATTGTCCTTCAGGGAGTCTTTTAATCGACTCTCAGTGCAAAAAATGTGAAAGTTCTTGCTTGGAATGCTTGGAGTTTCCCAGTCACTGTACTAGATGCAAGTCTTCTCTTTTTCTTTCAAATGGAACTTGTGGATGTCCAGAATCTTTTGTTTTAATCAACAAGTTCTGTTTAAAAATATTTGAAAATGAATCAAAAAACACTTGCTCGTGTTTTTTAGGATCAAGAAATGGTTTAGAAGACCTAAATCAAACTTTGGGGAATTGTGATGGTTGTTTGGAAAAATGCTTGAACCTAAAGAAAGACTTTGGAATTGAAGATATGGTCTGTAAAGAGTCAACTCGCTCTAAAGAAACATTCTGTGACTGCCAATTTTACTCTAACTTGATTTTACGAATTGAAACCTTTGAAAAATTTAAAGTTTTCTTAGTTTTCAGCGATTCTTTAATTGAAGATTTGACTGAAGTTGATTTAAAAATCACGCAGAACGAGAAGCAGTTGAAATTTAAGATTAAAAAAGACTCAAAATCACGATTTGAAGTGTTTATTTCAGAGGAATCTCTGATCAACATTGATGAAAAACTTAAAATTGAGTTCAAAAAGGCGATTATCTCCCAAAACAACAAAATGTTAAAAACAAAGAAAATTTTTTTCAAACTTTCAAAAGATCAAGACTCGAACAGTCAAGATTCTTCTCAAACTTCGAAAATTGGAAAGAGAGGACTTTTAGGAGGAATCGGAATTTCTTTAATTTTAAGCTGCTTGACTTTTCAATTTTCCAGTTTTTTCAACTTTCTGAACTTTTCTGAAATGTTTGCAGTGATCGCTTTGTACGATTTAAACATTCGAGAAGATTTGATTTCTTTTTTGATAAGTCTCAGAATCCAAAACTCGCTTCCCAATCCTTTCAACAAGTTATCAAAGTACGATTCAAACACTTTCCATTTGAAAAGGTTTGAAAAGTACGGGTTTAGGTCAAGGTCAATGCTTGTAAATGCAGGAACAAGCATATTAACATTTTTCATTATATTTGCAGCATATTTACTTTATCTTTTACTGCCAAAGTCAACATTCACAAAGTATCCGAAGTTAAATTTCTTGAAAAAATATTTCGAATACAGTGTTTTCATGCGATTTTGGATACAAGCTTGCTTGGAACTCTTCATCAGCTCGCTTTATGAGTTGACTGGAGCAGGTTTTCAAAGCATTTTTTTGAGAATTGAATTTTTTTTTGCTTATTTTTCGATTGTATTGAATATTTAGTCAATTCAAGTGATGATGATGACTCTTTTACTCATTTTAATTTATAAGAAGTTTAATCAAGAAAGTGAGGAAGTTAGAGAACAGTTCAAGATTTTATTTGGCACATTTTTTGATGAGTTCAAAGATGATAACAGGAGAAACTGCTGGTTTTATTTGTTGTTTTTTGGGAAAAGGTTTGTTATTGGATTTAGTGTCACTGTTATTGAAGAAGGAATTTTCAGTTTAACGTTTTCTGCTGTTTTTTCATTAAGTGTAAGAGTTGTTTAGATCATTTTTTACATTTGGACTAGCAGGTGTTTTAAAAGCAAATCTGATAATTTTTTACATCTTTCTAATGAAATCATCACGCTTTTGGTTTATTTCACCGTTCTACTTTCCTTGGTCAGGGCTGATCGAAACTCTGAGGTTAACTTCACTTATCTTGTTATTTATCTGGTTGGAATTTCCTGGGTTATCAATGCTAGTGTTAACTGCTTTAAAATCACTGTTGAAGTTGCCAGCTGGTTCACCTGCTGCAAGAAAAAAAAAGTAATCCCTAATATTGAAGATCCTTCTGAAAAAAGTAAAAAAACTCAAGCAAAAGAAGAGATCTAATTAAAAAAATATTCCAAAATAAATCACTAAAATTTATTGATTACTTTCCATGATCAAATAAACTCATCCAAAATAATATATCCCTAAATTTTCATCAATAAAACTCCCTCTACCACTCCATCATCCAAAATAATCCTCTACTCTTCAACATTCCAAATCCATCTTTAATAAACTCCAAAAACCTAACTAAAACTAAAACCTAATCAATTCCAAACCCAATCAACCATCCAAACATCTCATGCAAGAATTCATAATAAATGAAAGAAGACTTTTCAACAGCAAGTGAAAACTACTCCGAGCCATCCTTCCTGCTGAAATTATCTGAAACTTCTTCAAGCCCTGTGAAGATCACTCCTCGTTGGGAAGGTACTTCTTATTCAGACACTGAATTCGGACAGCAGTTGTTTATCCCCAGGTCAAGCCCTACACGTCTGGTGGCCCGAGCAAGGATAATGAAAGGTTACTTGTCAACACACAAGATAGTGGCCGAAGGGGAATACACATTAGACCATTACCCTGAGTCTCAAGTCTTGAAAGAAGTGGATTCTTCAGTGATTGAACGTCTTTGTTGGGGCGCTTCAGTTTACTGTGAAGAGTCAATGGAAAAGGTGATTTTCAAGTAGACTATTAGAAGTCTTTACTTATTTTACGTCAGTTTTCTGGTACTGGTTTGTTTGATGCTTGTTGTTGCCGCCTTCGCTGTTGTGAATGACAGGCCGTGGATATGCATTATTTCTTTTTTAGTCTTTTTACTACTGCTCGGGCCGAGTTATCACCAAGTGAATTCTTGTGCCCGGAACAACCAAGAGACGCTTTTTCGGTTTTTAGAAAAAGATTACTTTGATTTGACGAGTCTGGGAATAACCTCAAAGGCAGGTCCTTATGGAGTATACATAGAATTTTCTATATAAGATATTCAATAGTCGGAGAATTTGATATAATATGGGATGCACGAATTGTCGAACTAGGACTGATCCTGAAAATGAAGCTCTTTGTAGAATTGAAGAGTATATCAAACAGGATAATCCTTCTAGCTTGGAATATTTGATTAAGCTGCTTTCGTTTCAGATGAAAGTTGAACCTTCTCAAGTTTTAGATAAACCTTTGATTAGGATTGAAAAGTTTTTTGGTAACTTTTTGTGTTGTGCGCTTTGGAATGGGAAGAGTCAGGTTTTTAGTTATTTGGTGAAAAATTTAAAAAGTTCTGTCAGGGTCATGGAAGAGATTTTTTTTAAAGAAAAAAGAGACCCGATGATGATTATTTGTGAAAAAGGGTTTGTTGATATACTTAAGGTTTATCTGCCTGATTATTTGAATGGACTTCAGAATCGGAGGGTGTTGAAAGATCAGTCTATTACTATATCTTTTTCTAATAATCCCGTTGTTCATGAATCGCAGGCAACTTACACCCCAGTCCAAATAGCCTGTATTCACGGCCACCTGAGCATTCTCCACTATTTAAACGACTACTTCTCCAACAAGATGCCTCCTCCATCACTAGACCTTCACTTCAAAGACGAGTTGACCGGTGAGAACTGTGCATTGCTCTCAGTAAGAACAGGAAACTTCGTAATGATGAAGCATTTATACGAGTCCGCCAAGGCAGACTTCCACATAAAAAACAATTACAAAGAAGGAGCGCTTCAAGTTCTTGCAGCTTCAACAAAGCTAATCTATTCCTTGCAATTCGTTGAATGCGTGATGTATTTAGTGGAAGTGATCAGAGTCGACCTGAGCTACATGCATGAAGAAACTTTACTGTTGCTTGAAAGCAACATCATCATCAAGTACTTAGAAGAAAAACTCAAAGGAATTGGAATTCTTGTCACCAAGAGTGAACTGGAAGCAATGTACCGCATCAAGTCTTACAAAAATCTTGAGGAAAGCAGGGAAAAAACAATGATTGTTGGAGATACTCAAGAAATCAGCGCTATTGCACCGAATTCAACGACTTCTAATTTTCTGGCTTCCAATTTAAGTTCTTCTTTAGACTTTTAATTTAAGAGATTATAATGTTGATCTTTGGGGATTAGAATTATAAATGTTGTTTATTCTTTGGTTTTTTATTTTAGTGGCTCTTGTCAATTCATTGAAATTTGGATCTTTGGATGGGTATTTTACTGTGGATGAGGCGAAGATACTACTGGGTCAATTATCCACAAACAACTCGAATTGGATTTTTGAGGAATCTGGAGGATTTTATAGAATTACCTCAGGTGGGACTGTCAAAAAACATGAAATTTTAGTCCTTGGAGGGTTTTCTGGAGGATTTCCTCAAGGAAATTTTCAGGTCTTGTATACCATTCAGCGGTTACTAGAAGATCTTGAAAATAAAGTAGAAGTTCAAGAACTTTTTAAAAGATTTTCTATTGCTTTTTCAGTCTTTCCTAATGAACCAGCATATGAGAAGTCTATTTCGATTAGTAACAGTTCTGATGAGTTTGAGGTTATAGAAATTTATGGAGATCAAAAAAACTACTACGGTAATTGCAATTCTGAAAATGATATTGGAATCAACCCAGATATGAACTTTCCAAATAATTTCTTTGAAAGAGGTGATGCTTGTTTTGCAAATTTTTCTGGGAATAGTTCCAGTTCCAGCGATATTACTATAAAGTTCATGGGTAAAGTCACTGATTACAAGGCAGTCATCAACTACCAAGGTTCAGGGAACTACTATGCAGGTCCTCATGCTGGGGTTTCTGATGCCTCAGAAATTGATTCAAGGAAAATATTTATTGACCAGGTGCTTAAAAGGGCAGACGAAGAAGGATTTAATATAGGATCTTTATATGAAATCAACGGAGAAGGTTTAAACGGTACATGCATGGACTTCGTTGATTCTAAAAATATTCCTTTCATTCAAATTTCTTTAGGAAAATATGGAAAACTCACTCCAGAAGATGATCTTCAAGAAGATTCTGAAATTAATTACAGAATTTTTTTGGATCAAATTGTGACAGTTTTGGCTGAACCTAAAATCAAGTATTTAAGGGCAGAAGAAAAGGGAATAGAGTGTACACATAACTATACATGCAATCAAACTTCTGAAGTGAATATATCTTTGATTATCAAGAACATGGGGACTAGTGATAGAACATTTAAACTTGATGTTAGTGTTGAATTTGAAAATGAGACAAATCATTTAGCTGAGTCTGGAATTATTGAGTTTATTAACCTTGCAGACAATAATAGTGTTACTTATGATAGTTTAAATGTTAAAGGAACAAATCAATTCACGTATAGTAATAGAGCGATTAATGCAGGAAATGAAGCGATTGCAATTTTAACTTTCAAAAAGTTTGTTGAAGAGAAAAATGATAGATTTAATATTACTTATATACTTTCTCCTTTATCTGAAGATGATTTTAGAACAAATGAGACTACTTTATATAATATTGGCTTCGATGAGAATATGGGTGAGGAGAATAAAAGTGGTGGAGGGTCTTCTGATAGTTTCAGTAACAATGAAAAAATTGGACTAGGAATCGGTCTTGGTCTCGGAATAATCGTCGTTATTCTCGTAATTTTATGCGTCTACAAATACAAAAAGAAGAAAAGTCCTGGATCCAACCAGATTTAGTATAAGTTATTAGTTAAACTAGGCTGAACAAATCTCGTGTTGTAAATTTTAAAGAAATCCTCTTCATACATCTTCGTAAACTTGTAAATCACTCTTAAATAAACGATACTTCCCAAGCTAAACAAAACCGGGATAGCAAAGAAGACGATGATCATTATTTTATCATCTCTTTCTTTTTCTTCACAGAAAGTTGAGTGTTTTTTGCAGTTTCCATTATATCGAACGAGAATCAAGATACAAACGATGACACAAAAGCAGATCAAGAAAAAATTCAGAGTCATCAAGATCAAAAGAGAGACTTTGAATACTTTTAACATGCGCAAGCTGTTTCTTTTGGTCGATCTGAGCCCTATTGTTCCTGTTATTGTATAGAGAGATCCGAATGCATAGAGAAAAAGTGCCAATCCTCTTGAGTGGTATAAGAAAATGCCTAGAAAGATTTGAATAAGCCCGTAGATGATCAGGGTTGATGACCCGAAGAGGATTGATTTCCGATCAGCGAAAAGAAGAAGATTAGGAATATCGATCATTTTTATTAATGATTTTTTTTTAAATACCCTGGCCGAGGATACTCATCAATCTCTATTGATTTGAATGGTTTAATCCTGTTAAATTTAGAAAAGACACTGACAACAAGGATTAACTAAATAGTTCAATATTTTAATGGAAACTATTAAAATCGCTCAGATCCTTATTTTCGGTTTTTTCGAAAAAGGATTTTATTCATACCAGTAAAATCAACGACCAACCTGCAAGCTTCTCTGCACTGTTGAACTCAAAACTACGTGAAAAATCGAAAAAAGTACATAATAACTAGAAAATAAGTCTCACTATCCAAATTTCACCTTGCAGTCACTCTTTTAAATAGTTTTAATTTGAAACTTTCATGTCCAGATGATAATGGAAAAGAAAAAATTTCGTTGATATATATATGAACCTTTCTATCAAATTCAATGAAGATTTTATTGAACTTTAAATCAAAGACCTTCAAGACTCCAAAAGAAATCCTAAGACTTGAATTCCAGTTGTTAGAAGCAGTTAATTGGAAGTTATCTAAGACATAATCCTACCCTTTATACATGAAACCTGTTCTAGTCTTTTCAAGACTATAGAAAATGTTTAAAACTACGATCTAACCCTAGCAGATCTTTCATCAAGAATGAAAGAATTGTTTGAAGAAGATAAAAAAGTACTGGCCTTCATCTACATTAAACTGAAAAAATAGGTTCTAGTGATTTTGACTAACCATCTCGAAAAAAACCAGAAGTATTTAGAAGAGAGCTCTGGATTAAAGAACCTAAAGGAAAGTTCAATGAAACTTAATTAAAGTTTAATATAATTTATTCATAAAGGTTCAGAATTTTCCCTTGTGTGATAAATGTTCCGATGTTCAAACCTGAAACATAAGGGTTAAAGCTATCCAGGAATAATATATATAAATAAGACCCCAGGTAATGATGACTGACTTCCACTGATAAAATATCTGTGCCGATGTTCCTATCGTTAAACTGCACCCAAAGTAAAGGTCGCAGTTCTAAGTTAGTCTTTCCAAAATAACCTAAAGAGTACTCTTTTTCATGCACTATTCTTACTTCTATCCCTAAACTTTTACTCACTCTAACGACCTCTTCGTGGTCTTTTATGAAATTAAATGAATCAGCGATTTTCATGTCTTTTATGTAAAAAGTGCTGGAAAAAATAATACAACTTTTAAAAGAGGATTTGTTCATAAATGAAGGTTTTTCGATGCAAAAACCGGTGATTATTATGTCTTTGCAGGTATTTCTCAGGACTCTTTCGAGCCTTTCTCTTAAATCTTCGAGTTCTATTTCGAATTTCGCTATACCAGCTAATTGTCGCAGTCCTTTTTTTTCCCATTCACTTCTACTGACATTATAAATAAATTTTCCCCCACAAAAAATCGCTTTAATAAGAATATTATTCTCCCGAACCGAAGAGTAGCACTTATCAAAAAGCTTAGAAGAAAAAATATTAACCATTGACTCAAAAGGGTCACTTTTGGTATATCCTCCATTAGTGTAATAAGCAAACATTTCCAGCATGATACTTTTTGAATAGTGAATTTTTGAGTAGACACGTTTAACCGCCTGATAAGTTGGACGAACATCACTTGGAAAAAAGGGTGACTTGTAGATGGCTCTCAAAACATTAAACAAAATCATGGGAAATTCTTTCAACAAAGAGTAAAAATTCTTGCAAGTTCTTTGAAACCTGACGATATCTTGAATACTCAAGTACTTGAAAATCTCGACAACTAAACTTTCAGGCATCTGCTCAAGTCGACCCATTTATATCCTAGTTAGTGATTCGTGCTTAGCAGTCTTTTAAACTCGTCGAAGTCGATAGTATGGTTCTGGTCCTGATCAATTTCTTCAATCAACTTCTCAATATCGATAGTCATTTCAAATTGATGACGAATCACATTAATGAGTCTTTCAGTATCAATAATTCCGCTTTTGTCTTTATTCCCGCCCATAGCAACAAAAGCGTCGACTAATTAAAGCATACCCAAGTCTTCTTCCTCGTCTTCATCTCGGTTTGCTTTGCTATGCTTTCCGTAGAGCTTGAGGAACTCAGAAAATTCGATTTTGCCTGTATTGTTCTCGTCAACCTCGTTGATCATTGAAAATAACTCTTCTTCTGTAGGCCTCTGGCCGAGTTCTGATTGAAAATTACGTTCCAGGACTACTCTGAGCTCAAATCGGTCGATTCGCCCAGTTCCGTCTTTGTCGAACTGGTTGAAAATGTTTTTGCAGCGAGTTATTTGTTCTTCGTTTAACATGGAATTATTAAATTCTTTTGATTAGGAATGGTTTGATGTTTAGATTAAATTTTTTAATGTTTTGAAAATTTTTAGGGATTCTTGATATTTTTCACAGGTTATAATGAATTATTTTAATGAGAGGAAAAAAAGCTCTGCTGGGATTTCTGAATCGAATAGTGAAGGGAAGAGGGTGGGGAAATTGAAGAGGATTGTTACTAGTCGACATTCGCTGTATCCTGAAAGTAAAGAATTTGGTGCGATCAGGAAATCAAAGAATAAAAACCCATTTCCATTAATCGAGCCGTCAAAAAAATCTAAACTAGATCTTAATCTCGAAGATTTCAAGACTTTCAGATAGCAACAAGAATCACTCACCCCCAAGTATCAAACCATTCAAAAAGAGCATCTCCCGTAGTCTGAAAAGTTTAGTCGAGCTAGACATCGAGTCCCTGAAAGAAAAAAAAGAAGTAGTCGACCATTACAGCTCATCAATAAAATCCAGTATGTACTCAATCTCATGTTCAGGCAAAAAATACCGAGAGGCCCGTTTAAAAAAGCACTTAAGTTCAATGCACATCCGTAAAATATTTAATTAATTATCAAAATCCGCATCAACAGCAGAATTTGTGACTTTCTGAAATTTTTCAAATAAAAAGTTATCTCTAAAAATCTTAACATTTCTCGAATACGGTGGAAGTTCAGAGTTTTTTTCATTTTGTTTAAAAATTTCAAAATATTTTCTCGAAGCTGCCAAATTATTTTTCGGGGAAGATTCTTTTGAATGTAAAACATTTGTAACATCCCAAGTATTAACAATTCCATTTTTTATCTCTCCTTTTTCATCAACAAAATCACATCCTTCATGTTCAGCTTCATAAATAATTTGTTTAATTCTGAGTTTATTTGCATTTTCTTCTTGTTCTACCTTTTCTCTCAGTCCTTTGAGGCTGTTTTCATTTAAAGAATTGGACTTACTATGAAACTTGTAAGCTCCTACAAGAGCCGCTCTGTTTTTGTCGTGGTTTGACAGACTTGCTCCACTTATCAACAGTCTTCTTTGGTAAAGGGCGAGTTTCAAACTCATCGGCGCTTCAGATTTTTCCAAAGAAATGCCGAATTCAATGTTTTTCAATTGGCAGACAAGAATCGCCTTCAAAAAAAGCCGCTCGAAACTCGCCATATCGAAAAAGTCTTCAAAATGAAGTGACTGGCAAAAGGTCACTGCCTTGGCAAAGCCTTGAAGTAAGTTTTTACTTGATAGAAAATGTGCGATTTTGCTGATGTGCACCAGGGAAGACCCGAATTCACGCCAACAGGTTTTTAGGACTTTGAAGAAACTGTCAAATGAAAAGTAAAGAACAGGAAAAACTTCTTCTGAGTTAAGGAGAAGGGACTCTGAGAATGTTTGAAGAGATGAAATGATTTGAAGGGTGATTTTGTCGTCTTTTAACCTTTCAACAAAAATTTTTTTCGTCACTTGGCTGGTGTGCAGGTCCTCAGCTGAGAAAACAACTCGAAGTGACTAGATAAAAAATACTCTTTCCACATAAACCGAGTCAGTGGCAACTCCGTAAGTCATGAGCGGAATGATCATATCATGAAGTTTCAACAGCTCAGCTGAGGCGATGCAGTCAAAAAAACCTTGCAAGAATTCAGAAAAACTTGTTTCTTGTTTCACTTGTTTTTGCTTCCTTTTCCCCGCCCATACATTGTGAAGGCTTTTCATGTACTTCGCCTTTGCTTGACGGTCTGAATCGTTTATTTTGAATGAAAAATCGTTGCCGTTGTGAAGGTTGTTGAAGACCTTTTGAATTAGTTTTTCCTCGTTTTTGTAGTGGCCGAGAAGCTTCATACCTGCTGACATTCGCTTGAAGCTGAAGTTTAAGGATGAGACATCGGTTATTGAGTGCTGTGACTTGTCCACGTCTACCATTGACCTTAAGATTCGGTGCTTTGGCTTTAGCTCTAACTCGTAGTCTGACTTCTCTGTGAGTAAGACCTTTGGGTTTGAGTTTGGACTGAACTTTGAACAGGGACCTGGGGTTTTCGAAAGCAATGGAAGCTTTACTGGAGGTTTTGATTTGGATTTAGAGGGATTTGAAAGCATTTATTTTGATAGTAATTGGTTTGATGAAGGATTGTCGAATATTAGTGTGTTTTATTTGGGTTTTTTATTATGAAAGATTTTTATTTCTGATTAGGAAATTGAAATGCTAAATTTTAGATGATTTGAATGATGATGGATTATTAATATAAATTTTAGGAAGATTAATAGTTTTGGAGTTCTAGAATAGAGGCCTTCTTTTTTAGAAAATTTTCAAGTTTAATTCAACATAATTATATTGAATATGTTCATATTGAAAATAAAAATATTTCTTAGCCATTATTTTAATATGATTGATAATAATGCATTTAAGTAGAATAAAGTTAATCATGTAAAATAAAAAATCAATTAATAGAGCGATCATCTGTGTTAAACTAGAAAGCTCATCGCAAAGTTTCAGGGTGTTTTATAGTCTATATTGGAGTTTTGGAGAAGCCAAGTATTCGAGGCTTTCTAGCCAAAACATTTATTAATACATTAGGAAATATTTTTGAGAATGAAACAAGCTATATTCCATAATCGTTGTTGTTATTTTAGAATATATCTGGTTATTTCTGATTCCAGAGAACTTTCATATAAAACGTATAAATATGATTTTTATATGGTTAAATTTATTTTTCATATTAGATTATTAATATTTCTTACTTAACGAAACTCTTTAAAACTTTATACTAGGCTCTATTATGTTTCGAAAATCATTCAGATAATATTTTGGAAATTTATATCTAATCCTTTTTTATGTTCATTTATTTTGAGTTATATTGATTCAATATATCTTGCCTGTACTTCTTGTTAATTTCTCGTAATTTATCTTCTGTTTCTTTTCAGCGAATTCACTTTTATGTATTCATTATGTGCTTGTTTTTCTTCGTTACTGGTTCGAGTATGAAATAAAATGAAAATTGGTGCATGCTCGGTATAGGCATACTATTTATTGCAAGATTCATTAATGTACGGGGCTAAATCTGCTTCTTGATTAAATTTATTCTGAATTTTACCTAGGGTAATAACATCTTGCTCTCTGAAATGGATAGAGTGATAACAGTAATCACTGGACTAATCACTTGATGTCAATTCTTTTACTTTTTATGATAACTTAAGCTTTTCTAGTAACAAATATATCGCGTTTTCCACAGTTAAATTAATTTTTCTACCTTATCAAACTATTAATGGGTTGATTTTAACCAAATATGGGTTCTTAACTCTTTGGTGAAACTGAGGCATTTTAGCTTTTATGTCCATTATCAATATATTTGATTGAGTCATTAAGATTTGACTAATAAGAACACTTAGGAATAAAAATGACTTTATATGTTGAATACTGTTTCGAACTACTAGTTGATGATTGAGAAGAAGTAATCTTCTCGGATTATTCGACTCTCGAAGTATTGTTTTAGAGTTTTATATGAAAAATTTTGAGAATATTCCACATATCAAATTTTTTTATGGCTGACCAATTAGCCATTTAGTTTCAGGACGTACCACCAGCAGATCTAATAAAATGATGTGTTGATTTATATTTAGTATTATATGTTGAATAGATCTTCTAGTGCATCTGTCTTTGATTTTTGTATAACTCTCTCTTTATATTTATATATTGGATTCCTTTTGATATATTTTTTTTAAATTCCTAATTTTATGATATTTGATTATATTGAAATAGATACGAATTCTAACTTTTATTTTGTATTTCTGATAAGACTACCTAAGCCTATTATTTTGAAAATTCATAAAGTTTTAGTAATTCTACTAGAATGTTATCAGCTTTGTATTCATTTGGATTGATTTTGGATGATCGTGTTTCTTCAATCTTCGTAATTCTTTTTGTCTATTATGTATGATCTCACATAATCGTTATTGATGTTATATAAGAATGCAATCTATTCCTATGCATCTTAGATAGCAAATCGTTTAGCATTCAAGAAGAATGCATGTTATTGTACATTCTTTCATATGATTGCACATTCTTATATATAATTATTTTGCTTTAAATAGTGCTCATTGTTTCGTTGATAAAGCTCTTGATTGCTTTGATTTAGTCTCTGATTTGATATTGATACGACTTTAGTATTAATTTGAAATTTTTCTGATATTGATTTGGTTAATAGTAGTCTATCAAAGAAGTCACCCTGGTGTTAAAGATATAAGTGCAATATTTGATCAACTTTGAAGATATTTTAGAAATGTGATTCAAAAAAAAATGATTACTTTCAAAATCTTATTACGAGAAATCTAAAATTAAATAATTTAATAGAATTAGTAGATCCATTTTAGATCTTAGTTTTATATTTGAACCGAGAATCTAAACATTACCTTATTTTGAAAAATCAATAAAAAAATATTCAAGGGTCGCCAGGATCATAAGTCTATAGATAATTCTGCAATTCACTCGAACAAATCTCAAAAATATCATTAAAAACCTTCAATAATTTCACAGTAATCTAAAATTAATTATCCATTTTTCCACAAAACACCTCAGGAAAAACCTAATAATAATCTTAATAAATCACAAATAAGTAATACCTTACTATTCAAAACCCAAGATCCTTAATAAATTCCTTAAACCCAACGCCTTCATGCCAAATTTCCAAAAAAGCCATTTGAATCCTAGAAAGTTCCCTATCATCAGCCTGTCCAGTCCAAGTACTTATTTTGATTCCATTTTCAGGCTGACATCTAAAATTTCCAGGTTCATTGTCAATAATCGCAACTCTATCCAAGTCCCTTCCAAGAATACTCAAGTCCTTAACAAAACCAGCTCCATAGCAAGTTAAATGCTGCCTATAAAGTCGAAACACGATCTTATGAAGAGGATCAATAATCGCCAAGGCCCAATTCGCATAATTTTCCTGAGCAGCCGTGAAAATCACTAACTCAAATTTTTCACTTAAACGAGTGACAAAGTCCTGAGCCCCTGGCCTGGACATCAGGTGACTTCCGTTTAAGTGACACAAGGTTTCATCTAAATCAAGAACCAATGTCGGTTTTGGCAGTTCTTGATCAGGTAAAAAAGGAGCTGAGTTGTTTAGAATGGAAGAAAAAATACTTGAATCGCTTGTTGAGGTCAGTAATTTGATTAAAGTTCTTAGGCTGCTTTTGAAGGAAAGACTTGAAAATATTGTCAGAAAATGCATTAGATGGAAAATTTTCAGTGAACAACTTTTTAATGATTTTAAAGAGTTTAAAAGATTTGCTGAATTGTTGAGAATTGATTGAGTTGATTGAAATAAAGAACTTTTAGAGTGAAGAGGTTTTTGAGAAATTTGGAGCTCGATTAGGTTTGAAAGGATTTTTTGGATATTTTTAGGGATTTCGGGTGATTTTGATAAGTTTCTTTGGAGGATTATGCAGCTTATGAGGATTGAATAGGCTTGCTCTGACTTTTTGCATGGTTTAAGACGATTTGATAATTCTGATAAGAGGATAATGAACTTTGGCAGAGTATCATATTCAATACATTCAACAAGCTCTCTGACTGCTTGGATTAAAATAGCAGATGATTCCTCAGAGTGAAGGTCATCAGTAAGGAAAAAAGTAAGCTTTACCATAACTCTTAAATTATAGTCCATTAAATTAAATAAATTTCATCATTCAAATCCTTAAAGACCCTGCTAATCAAATTCAAGTGATGCACATCAAATAAATTTCATAATAAAAATCCTTAAACCTCTTCTTATCAAATTCAAGAGATTTACTTAAATCTATCGAATCCATGTGAAGCCATTGAAAACACTAAATTCCATAATTATCTAAAACCTCAAATGTTATAATCATTTCCAACACCCAGATTCCTCAAGTGCCAGACTTAACTATGCTATATTATTCTCAAGCCAGTTAAACCCTTCGTGGATCCCGTCGCCAGTGAGACTGCAAAGGCCTTGAGCCAAACAACACATATTCGAATCATCAATTTTCATGAAATTAACGATTTCATTTACACTCAAAGCTTCTGGAAGGTCTTGTTTATTACAAAAAATAAGAACTGGGAACTCGTCACTTTTCCTCAACTGTGAAAACTCGAAGAACTCTTTTTTTGCTGTTTCTAGTCTGTTGTGATCTGATGAGTCTAGTACAAATATTAGACCTCCGAGATTTGGCCAGTTTTCGTAAAACTTGCGTCTTGATAAAGAACCGGTTAAATCCCAGCTGACAATTCGCATGTTTCGGTAAAATAGCTGTTCCATAAAGTCTTCTATGACAGCCAAGTCATTATTTTCATTAAGTTTATGAAGAATGGTCGACTTACCAGCGCCTTCAAGACCAAGAAGCAGGACATCATGTTCAAGCTGACGGAAAGAACGAGAAAGAAGTCGGGCAAGAATAGGACCCATGCGGTATAATATAATATTCTAATAAAATGCTTCATACTATTAATAGTTACTCCTTCTTCTCGCCATCCTTTGCGTCTTCTTCTTTATTTTCCTCAGGTTTAGACTCATCAGTTTTTGCCTGTCCTTGGTAAATGCTTTTTCCGATTTCAAGTGACTGAGTTTTGATCTTTTCAATAGCAGTCCTCATGCCTTCAACATCATCACTGTTCATCTTTTCCCTAAGTTCTTGAATGGAAGAGTTGATGTCATTTTTGATATTTTCCGGTATCCTGTCTTTATGTTCATGCATAGTTTTCTCAATATTATAAATCACGTTATCAGCTTCATTTTTCGTATCAATCGCGCTTCTCTTTTTCTCATCTTCAGCTTTAAGTCTTTCCGCTTCCTTGACCATTCTTTCAATATCAGCTTTACTAAGTCCTCCAGAGGACTGAACAGTGATACTTGTATCTTTTCCAGTTGCCTTATCCTTAGCATTGACATGGACAAGTCCATTTGCATCAATATCAAAAGTGACTTCAATTTGTGGCATGCCTCGAGGAGCAGGAGGAATTCCAGAAAGGTCGAAATTTCCGAGCAACTTGTTATCATTTGCCATTTCCCTCTCTCCCTGAAGTACCTTGATAGTGACTGAGGGTTGATTATCAGCAGCAGTTGAAAATACCTGCGACTTTCTGGTAGGAATAGTAGTATTCCTATTAATAATCCTGGTAAAAACTCCTCCTAAAGTTTCAATTCCAAGTGACAAAGGAGTGACATCTAACAAGACAATTCCTCCCATTTCACCTTGCAAGACTCCAGCTTGAATAGCGGCTCCAACAGCGACGGCTTCATCAGGGTTGACACTTTTATTAGGAGTTTTTCCGTATAAGACCTTTACAAATTCCTGTACTTTTGGTACTCTCGACATGCCTCCAACCAAGATGACTTCTTGAATATCATTCTTTGAAAGTCCTGAGTCCTTCAAGCACTGTTCACAAGGTTTCTTAGTTTTTTCAATTAAACTGTCAGTCAACTGTTCGAACTTCGCACGGGTGAGTTTGACGTTCATGTGCTTTGGGCCTGACTTGTCGGCAGTGATGTAAGGCTGGTTGATCTGTGTCATTGTTGAAGAGGAAAGCTCAATTTTCGCCTTTTCAGCTGCTTCTCTCACTCGTTGCAAGGCAGTCTTGTCGAACTTCAAGTCGATTCCTGTCTCTTTCTTGAACTCGTCGATCAGGTAGGTCTGAAGCACGTTGTCGAAGTCCTCCCCGCCGAGAGAAGTGTCGCCGTTGGTTGACTTGACTTCGAAGACGCCTTGAGAGATCTCGAGTATTGAAATGTCGAAAGTTCCTCCACCCAAGTCAAAGACAGCGATGACTTTATTGTCAGTCTTGTCAAGTCCATAGGCAAGTGCGGCAGCAGTGGGTTCATTGATGATTCTTTCTACTTCAAGTCCTGCAATTTGACCCGCATCTTTAGTAGCTTGTCTTTGAGAGTCGTTGAAATAAGCTGGCACGGTGACCACAGCTTTTTTGACCCCCCCTCCGAGGTAGGCCTCAGCAGTTTCTTTCATCTTGGTGAGGACAAAGGCGCCGATTTGACTGGGGCTGTACTTTTTCCCCTGGGCTTCCATCCAAGCGTCTCCATTTGGCGCTTTGACGATTTTATAGCCAAGGGTTTTTGAGTCCTTTTGAGTCATCGGGTCGTCGAATCTTCGCCCGATGAGTCTTTTTGTTGCGTATAAAGTGTTCTCAGGGTTTGTCACTGCTTGTCTTTTCGCTGCGATTCCGACGAGTCTCTCACCTTCAGCAGTGAAAGCGACTACGGAGGGAGTAGTCCTCATGCCTTCTGAGTTCTCGATCACTTTAGGTTGGCCACCTTCCAGAACAGCCACACATGAGTTTGTCGTTCCCAAGTCGATACCGATCGCTTTAGCTGTTTGTCCTCCGGCTTTGGAAAAGTTTCGAGATAAGACTGATCTACTCAGGTGTGATGCTAGCCTAAGCATTTATTATTAAAATGACTGGCTGAGAATCAGTTGATTTAAGGGAAAATGGGATAATTAGACTTTTTTTGAATAGGGCTCAAATGGGTTGTTGAAATTTGGATTTGGAATGGGAAGGAAGGTGGAAGGATTTTGGTTGGAATTATTGGAATTTTGAGATTTTATGAATGGACTTGATGATTGAAGAGGGTTATAAAGTTAATGAGGGAAATATTTGTGGAGAAACGATACTTGGTTCATAGGAATATCAGGAAAAGACATATTGCTGCTTTTGTTGTACTCTCGTTTGTTATGATTGCTTTGATTATTACTGATCTAGCGTTGTTTCAATGGTTTAAGTACTGCTGGTGGGATTTTGGATTGCTTCATGCCAGGAGTTTCACGAGTTTCTCTAATTTCAACAACGAAAGTGGCATATCAGACGTGATCAGCGATGCTTGCAAGAGTTTAAAACATCTAGTACAGCGAAATTGTCCAAATTTCTGTGATTACGTCTTAAACTTCGAAATAGGTGGAGCTTTGATGATATTTTTCTGTGTTTTTTCAGTATTGCTCTACCTGATCTGTGCAATTTTCCATATCTGGAGTTTCTTTAAAGCTCAATTCAAATTTCGAAGAATCTGGATTTTTTTCGTCTTGCCCTGCATTTTTTATAACCTCGGACTTTTGTCTTATGTTCTTGCTGCACGCTTTTGGAACATCGACTCGACGAATACTCACAGGTTTGACACGAAAGACTTGGAGATTAAAGAAGGAATTATTCTTGCAATGATCATTGTTCCTCTTACTTTTTTACTTGCTGCTTATGGACTACTGAAAACTAGGCAGGAGTTTATTGAGAAAGACGGGGAGGAAGGAAAGTGAGAAGAGAAAGATTTTAGATCAGTTTATTTGGTAATTGAAAGATTTTTTTATTTAGAGGGAGATTATTTTTTTTATGTTTGATGTGGGGTTTTGTTGAAGTGGAGTTTTGTTGATGATTGATGAGGTTTGTGAGGGATTCTTTAGTGTGAGGTTTATTGTTAGGATTTAAATATTTTAGTTGCACATTATATTTCCCCTATTAACTAAAAGTATGAACTTAAGTTCTGGACTTATCAGAGACAAAAGGAAAGTACTGAACTCCAAACTTGTCTACAGAAACTCATCTCAATCTCCAAAGAGCATATTTTACGTTAAGATCCCAATGGTCACAAGAGAAGATAACCTACTTGATCAAAAGTATAATCCAGAGTCTCACTCAAATCAAAAGACAGCCTCAGAATTCAGGATCAGAGTTAAAGTCAAAACACCTAAAATTTCAAGAGACAAACACCCAGAATCCTTAAAACAGTTCAAAATGCCTGAAGTAAATTTATCTCGATCTTTTTCAAAGCTGAAGAATACCCTATTAAGAGGAGTCAATATAAATGATAGCTTTAAAAAACAACAGAGATGCTTCAGTAATTCAAATACGCGAAGAAGAGATTCAGAAAGATTTTTTATTCCAGGAAAATACAAAAAAATTGTAGTCACTCTGAATAATTTATTATCATGAGAGTCTTGTAATCATTATCGTTTATTATTTGAAATTAATGCAGTTGATTCAAGTTCTTTTCCCTAATTTAATTTTTTCTCTCATCACTGAATTTTAACAAAATGAAAAAATTGTTGAATATCGAGTCGTAAAGTCTAAAAGTTCTAAATTTAAATTATATCTAAAATCCTTAACTATTCAATTATCAAAAAAATATAAGAAAGCGAAATTTCTAGATTAAAACTAAAATTTTAAAAGAATTAAGAATAATGGACTCCTTATCAGCCACAGATCGATTTTCCAGCACATCAAGCAGGACCTTTTTTTACCGCAGGTCAGTTTCACCATCAAGAAAAGTGATTCTTCTCCGTCCATCTAAAAAGAACTTCCTGACAGACAACGACATAAACCTTTCAGACATCCAAGAACGTCAACTATCAATTCCATCCTCAGACACACCCGACGATTCCTGCTTAAAAGCAATAGAAAGGCTATTCGTTCAAACCCTTCTCCGAAATTCCTCAAATTTCGACGACTCCAGATGAATAACCTAACCTTCCATAATAAATCTGAAATTCACCATTATGCTATTCTAAAATTTCCTGTAACTCGGTTTCGCTATTTTCCTAACAGCTGAACTATTTCCAGGAATGCTAAGTTTAACCTTCTGACTAGCAACAACATCAATAAGTTCCTTTTTCCTAGTTTCAGGAAGACTAGCGATTCTATTTTTCGTCCATTCCGAGTTCTTCTCATTCAAAAAGTTCAAAGTCTGTTTAAACGCGTTGTACTCGTCATATTCATGGAAAGAGTTCATCACTTGAACGATGATCATCATCGCTTCTGACTCTTCACTTCCAGGGTTATTCGCTTCAGACATCATATACTTCGTGCCCTTTACAATAATCTCTGAATCTCCAAGGCCGTCAAGGTCATCTTTCATGATTTTATCAACTAAAAGATTCATCTTCGTTTGCTTCAGGCTGTCATAAGGCGACTTCCCTGAAAGAATCACGATCAAAACTTCGAAAACATGAGAAGCCAGTTCTTGAAGCTCTTGATTCAAGTTCATGTTCATCAACAACTCGCCGAAGCCGACCATTGCGATTTTTCGGTCGAATTCGTATTTGAACCCAGGGTAATTGTTGATTATTTCAAGTACCACGAAGCGAAAACAAGTAACTCCTGAGTCATGTATAACTAATTGTAAGATTTTTGCAGTTTCAATGAAATTGTAAGCGAATGCTGCTAGGAACACCTGAAGAAGGCGGATTTTGAAGAAGTTGAATGAAATTGGGGGATTTGTGTATCTTAGATACGCTTTTTCTAGGATTAGTGGAAGGTACTTGTCGAGGTATCCGGGGAAAGAAGTGAGAAGGAGTTGGAGTAAAACTGCCCCGTCACAACAGTTGCTTTCTCTCACTACTCCTGATTTTTTTGAGTAGAGTGCTTTGAAGGACATCTCGACGAGACTTTCCAGTATCGCTGGAGTTTCTTGAATGAAATTTTTTCCGTATTGCAAGTAACAACTTATTAGTTTCAGAAGACCTTGAAGGGAATCTTCTTGTTTCATCTGGTAATGACCTAGGATTGATAAGATCTCCCATTGAATCTTTGAAATTGATTTTGTTTTCTTTATCGCTGTCAAGATCACCAAAATAATATCTTCTTCAAATGCAAGTTTTTCTGGAAATTGCAGAAGTTGATAGACAGGCACCATTAATTCCTCATAAACAGTCTAATTTTTCATTACTATTTGATTCACAGGTAAAAACTCTGAGTTCAAAACAGCTCTAACAACATTCCAACACTTTCCAGCTAAAGGCCGATCATTATGAACTTCAACTAAAATCTTCTTGACAAGTTGATCAATGGTAACCACAACCTGTTCATGAGAAATTTCTGAATACCAGTTCAAAAACTCTCCAATTGACTCGAAAAACGTGTATTGTTTCTGTGAGTAAATAGATGTGATCAACTTATTAAAGATCTTTTCGATATTTTGATGCATTTTTAGCATGACCTCTTCATCTTGGGTGATTGCAGAAAAAGTATCACAAGCTTGAATGATTCCAGCTTCAAAAGGGTTTTGAGGAGTCATACAATTCACAATGAAATCAATTAAATTGTAGAACTTTTCAGGTGATTCAGAGTGAAGATGCTCAATTAAAAAGTAAAGAAACAGGCAAAGTCTTGATTGAATCGTTGCTGAGTGAGTCTGGGTCAATATCCCTTCATATCTCCCGAGCATATTGTTTAAAGTCACCACCAAATCAGTTCTTTTCGAGATGTTATAGTTCAAAGTACTCAAAATCAAAAAAGAACAATCGATTTTTTCTTCTTCTTCTGAAGAAAACTTAAAAATTCTTGGATCTGACAAGTTTTTCACACGTTCTTCAAATACTTGAAAGAAATTTTCACTTAAAAGGTTGACTACGTAGGTTAAAGCTCCGTCAATGTTATCACAAATTGCTTCTAAAAGTCGTGCACTGACAGTTTTCACAGTTTCTGAGTCTTGACGCTCACAGATGTCCATTCCCATATCGACGAATTCCTGAGGGTTTCGAGTGACCAGGTCTTTTTCTTCATCTGAATATCTAAGCGAGCTGATTATCACGAAATTGATAAGTTCCTTATAAACCGCAGCAAAGACATTGAAAAATCTTGACTCAGCACAACATTTATGCAAGAGATTCAGAGACTCAATAACGAATTCCTTTTGAAAGTCTTCAGGAATATTGGAAAAAACTACGTTTTTTCCGAGATTCACAAGAATTTCAATAAGTTGACTGATGATGCTCCAAGTGATGTTCACAAAAGGGTTCTCAGGAAGGTCCATTCCAACAAGAGTAGTGAGTTGAGTATGAGCTTGTTCTTCTATCAACTTCTTCTTCGAGTCAATCGTGAACTGCAAAATCACATTCAAACTCTTCAAAACTCCTATTTTCGCTTTAGTCAATTCTTTATTTTCCACATTTTCTCCAAATACAGCAAGTCCCGTTTCATTTACCTTAAAATCTAAAATTCTCAAAAAAATCTCCGCAATTCTCACTTCCTTTAAAAAAAGTTTCACAGTTTTCGGTGAAATCATCTCAAAATGTTCAAGAATCT
The DNA here is from genome assembly GCA_006503475.1 of Stentor roeselii. NCBI lineage: Eukaryota > Ciliophora > Heterotrichea > Heterotrichida > Stentoridae > Stentor > Stentor roeselii. Next base: position 109,487 of record RSEH01000021.1, on the reverse strand, counting down.
GACTAAAAGTATCAGCCCAAGCATTTAAAACGCAAGCAGCTTCAAAAGCGGCTTCTGAGTTATTTCCAAGAAACTTGTAAAACGATTCCAAGTAAGTATTCCCAACATTAGCCAAGGTAGGAAGTAATTTATCAAACATATCTTTAGTTGAAAAATCAGCAGAAATCATGCTAAAGATCGACTTGACACAAATAAGGCTTCCTTGAACAGCAGGAATAGAGAGTCTCAAATGTTGATTACAGAGAACATGAAGTTTTGTAGCGACTACTCCTGAATTATTATCAGAAATCAAATTAGTAAGGCAAGAGCCGAGGACTTCTTTTATGCTTTTAGGAATCGGACTCGTCAACACGTCGAAGATCTGTTCAGAGATTGAACATTTTTCCACTGATGACGTGATTCGTGACTCTTCTAGAAGACTTCGAATCAGCAACCGAAGACGGGCCGCTGCTGACTGCCGCAGGTGATGGTCTTGACCTGCTGAGATTATTTCGAGAAGCGTCAGGATCATGGTGTCGTATGAACGGCTCATTATGATTAGCTGGTCTTCTGCTTGGCGGCGCACTTTGTCGTCTGTTGTAGTGTAGGTCGTTTGGAGTAAGTTCACGATCGCTGCGTATCCTTCAGTCATTTTAATAGGAAGAATATTTCGTAATGGAAGATTGCTTGGATTGGCTTTCTTATAGAAATTTAGGGATTTAGGGATTTTGGGATTTTTTTGTGGGAATGGTGTGAAGGGTTGAAGGTTGGGGGTTGAAGGTTGGGAGGAGGGTTTTGCGAGAATTTTATGATTTGGCTTTTTTGGAGTTGGAAGTATTAGGGTTGATGCATGAAGTATTGGAAGTTGATTTAAATGTTTGATGCGGGATGTATTTAGATATGGTTTAGTGAATAAGAAGGTATAAATGAATTATTAGGTTTGGGGTTATTTGATTATCAAGATAAAGATTGATAAATAGTTTGATCAGGTTTCTGTTAGGGTTAATTAAATCGATTCTTATACTACTCTATTTAAAAATACTATCATCCACCTTGCTGTAAGTCCTTTTATGGAATAAATTTCTTCTAGGAACCTTCACCGGCATTTTGTTTCCTTCCTGTTTAACAAAAACAGGATCTGGCGACATCCAATTCTCAATCACCTGATTAAAATCAAAATCGCCAGTAGAAGACCGTTTATGACGAGGTTGAAGTTCAGATTTTCTCCTTTCACTCTTCTCAATCAAAGGACTCAGAAAAATGCTGCATTCAGGATTTGGTTGTAATTCATCAACACTTCCTTTTTCAGGAGAAGTCTTCAAGACCAATGCCAAATTTTCAATTCTCCTTTTCTCTTTCTTTAAAATTCCAAACTCAAAAGTTTTTTCTTCAAGTTGATTTTTTAAATCCAAGTTAATTTTCTGAAGAATTTCAAAGTTTTCGTCTTGTTTTTCAAGGTTTTTTTTAAGTTCCTCTAGTTTTTTCTCCATTTCAACCCGAATTTTTTTCTCATCAAATTTTTTCGGAACTTTGAGTATTTCAATTTGTTTTTCAAGTACTTCTGTTTTTTTTCTATAATTTTCTTCATTTGACTCAAGGTCTTCAAGTTTCCATTTCCGTTCTTGTAGTGAAACCCTTAACTCATATTGAGCCCTTAAATGTTTCCTCACTTGAACTTCACAGTTTTGAGTACAAGTCTCAAGTTTCGTGTTTTCCGAGTTGAGATAATCAGAGTGATTAGAAAAGTTTAACTTAAATTGCAACAGTGACATCAACTCATCTCGAACATTGCAAAGCAAGGCCCTAGGAGAAAAAGATTGAAAGTCAGGGACAGGTTGAGGTGCGAAGTCATTAGAGCCAAGGTGATTTTCCTTGAAAATCGTATCAGATAATGAAATTAAATAAGAGTTGATGGTTTCGGGTCTCTCTCCTTCACTCATTTATTTAATCGACTTAGGATTAAAGGATGGTAATCCTTATTGAACTACTAGTTAAACCCAACTGCATCTTCTAAGATCTTCGATTTCGTATTCGAAGCGATTATCTTCTGGTGAATGATCGAACTTTCTTTTTTTAGATCTGTCAGCTGCTTTTGGAAGTATTCATTGGCGTCGCCCTGGTTTTTCACTTCTTGTTGGAAATCTTTAAACATTTCTGAAATCTGAGGAAAAAACGCTTTTGGGGTGTCGTCTGTTAGAAGGGAAACTGTGGATTCCATTCCTACTATTTCGGATCTTGTGTTTTCAGCAAGGTTTTTGGAGTCTCTTAGGATCTTTTGGACTTCTGAGATCGAGTTTTCGAGAGTTGAGATGTTTTGTTTTACATTCGCGCTTTCCATGGTGGATTATTTGGAAGATTTGATTTAGAATAAAGGGTTGATTTTTTTGATTTAGGAAGATTTGGGGATTGAAGAAGAGAAATTTTATTGGAAGGATTTTAAAAGATTTCATTGAAAGTATTTAAAATCTTTACCTGCTGATTTAAATTGATATTTAATCAAGCATTACGAATTGAGAAGGAATTCTCCCGACTTTTTCTCCTATTTTTCCTAACCACCATTCAGAGTCATCTGTTTTGATGAGTTGTATCCGGTCTCCTACTTTAAACTGAAGCTGTCCATAGACATTTGCTTGAAAGTCAGCCATAGCAACAACTTCTCTAAGCTTAGGGCCTTCTTCCAAAGCTTTAAGAGATTCTTTAGACTGTCCCAAAGACTTGAATTTTCCAGTATTTCTAAATTGTTGACTATCATGAACAGCGACAAACTGATGCAATTCGACCGCGTTTTGACCTATCAAAGGCTTCAAAGTTTTCAATCCTTCATTAAAAACTTGAGTACTTCTTCCAATTTCAGATAAAGACTCAGGAGCCTTTTCAAGTAAAATATTAGAAAGTTTATCAATTTCTTCTCTAACAATTTTCACAAATTTTTCAATTATCTGATTCGAGTTATTTTGACTATCTTTCAAGTTTTTCCATATTTTAACCCTTTTTTTCTGTAGATTTTTTGAATGATTTAAAGATTCCAGTTGAATTTTCAGTTTTTCATTTTCTCTTGTAAGGCTGATGATAGTTGTTAGATATTTTTCATCAGGTTTTTTGCCGTCTTCGAAGTTTAAAAAATGAGGACGTTTGATTTTTTCAATTGAATCTTGATTGAAAGAGTTGTTTGACTCTGCAAGGCTGAGATTTCTTCTGTTGTCTTGTCGAAGTTTGGGTGTTTCAAACATATGATGAAGAAGGCCGAGCTTTATTTTTGTGCTTGGCGATGACTGGTCTTTTGAGGGAGTCTTTTTCGGCAGGATGGTCTGAGGAGTAGAAGAGTGAATTCTTGGATCATCTTCATTTGTCGTGATAATTGATGACAATTTTTTTAGATGTAGAGACCCTGTTCTTTTATTATTGACTGGCAGCCTGTACATCAATTTATTACTAATGGTTTGAGGAAGGCTTGAAAGGATCTGTTGGTTTTTAAGGAAAAGGTTTGGAGAAGGTTTATTGAGAAAAGGGGATGGAGATGATTACTTGGGGTTAATGTTAACTGTCATTGTTGGAAACCTGGATGGTTCATTTTAGTTGATTTATTTATAACAGCTTTGAAAAAAAGGAAGATTTAACAAATCTTCAGCACTTGGACGAAGATCTGGCCTTTTGTTTAAACAAAGCTTGATTATTTCAGTCAACTCGCATTCAGTCGATGGAATCTGATCCCATGGGTCTTCTTTTGATATCAACTCCATCACTTGCTTTGAGTCGTTGCTTATGTTTGACCATGGAGGTCTACCGCTTATCATCTCTATCAACATGCAACCGAATGACCAGATATCTGCTGAAAATGAATGGCCTTCCATCTTCACTACCTCTGGAGCCATCCAGTATGGAGAACCTTTCAATGATCGAGAGATGCTTACTTCGAGGTCTCCGAATTCTCTGCATGAACCGAAGTCTGTTAGTTTTAAGATACCGTCTTGGTTTATTAATACGTTTGCAGGCTTTAGGTCACGATGAATGATTTTATTACCATGCAAATACATAAGTCCACTCAACAACTGTTTCCCATACTTCTTAATAATAGGAATTTCCAGATTTTCATATTTCTGCAGAATGCTTTTGAGAGTTCCTCCAGGAACATATTCAAGAAGAACATCAATAGTTTTCATATCTTCCGCCAGGTCAGCCTGGTAATACCTGACGATATTTTCATGTGATAGCCTTCTTAAAATCCTGATTTCAGCCTTAACCGAGTTAATTTGTTTTTGAATTCTTTCCTTACTGTCTCCAATCTGCATGAAAATTACACTAAAGCTCTTAATAGCAAAGAGTTGGCCAGTTTCTTTATTAATGCATTGAAAAACCTTGGCATAAGCACCTTCTCCAATTAACTCGCCACGTCTCCAATTAATATGCGATCCAGACCTCGGAGTTGAAAGTTCATGAAAACTAGATTCATTGAAACTAGACTCAAATATTTTCTTTTTCATTAAAATAAGCCGAACCCTTTCTTCTTCTTCTCCCTGTTTAAAGATACTTGTTCGAGTTGTGAACGACTTGATGCGATTTTATGAGTTTTAAAGCAACCAACTCCCATAAGTTAATAAAGATGAAATTAAGGTTATTGATTAAGTCCTAAACAAAAGCAGTCTTTTATGCAGCTTGAAAAGACTTCAACGTGATAGATCTGGTAAAACATTTGCACTCCAGAGTAAAAATATTTCAAAGGACTGAATTTTTTATCTGGAAGGATTATTTTCGATTTTTCTATTCGCTTCTGGGTGCAGCCTCGGATGTGAACAGTTGCATTTTTTACCTCATTCACAACTAGTATCTGAACTTGAAGTTTGTAAAGCATGTCCCATCCATCTTCTTGCATAAACAAAACTAATTTTTCGATTCCTTGTAATTCCACTTGATCCACACTGAAACATTTAAGGTTTTCTTTGGCTGTTTGTAAAAAGTACTCGAAAATCATAGAAATGAACCCGTTGTTAAAAAGGTTGATATCCAGTTGATTGTTGCTGACATCGACGAAAGAACTGCAAGGACACATTTCATAAGGAATGATGAGATTTTTGCAGGTTCTTTCAGGATTTATTTTTTCTTTAAAAAGACTGAGAACGTCTTTTGTCTCGTAAGTTGACTTGAACTTTTCATAAGTTTCATTTGAAATGCCTCCGAAAGGAAAGAAACTCAGTTCTTTTAAGGATAAGTTCAGGTCAAACCTACTGAATAAGTATTTTGAATTGAAGGAAAGAGTCGAATTTACCTTTTCCGGTAAATTTTTACTAGTAATGATGAAACTCATCGCCTGAGTTGATTCAAAAGTGTTACGAATGTCGAATTGCATCGCTGTTCTACGTTGTCCATGGTCAGCGATGAGAAAAACAACGAAATCTTCTTTTTTTTCAGTGAATAATTTAAGAGTCGTGTTTAAAAACTTGAGTAAATCTTCATCTATTGTTCTTATATTTCCTTTCCCTTCGTGAGCGGGGTTTAGATGAACGTAGGCAAATTTATGGTTTTCAGGGTATTTCTCGAAAAAGTCTTTTGTGTAGGTTAAGCCGATGTTATGACGGTTCTCGCTGCCGATGCACTTTTGACCGTCGGTGTAGTCAGTAAATCCATAAACTGACCAAACGGCTTTCCAGTAGTTTACAAATACGTGATCTGCTAGGATTTCAAAACCTGTTAAAGTATTTAAAAAATTCCAAACTGTGTCGTGGATAAATAGAGTCACGAAACCCATTTGAGAGAACTGAGTCCATATTGCGTACTTTTGGTAGTTTAAGTGAAGCTTTGAATTTAAGGATGGTGCTCGAGTTCCAAGCTCTTTTTGCATCTTTTGCTTGGAGTGACCGTATAGGATCTGTGCCATGTTGTCCACTGTGTGGACTTCTGGAATTCCTGGATTTAAAAAATCATAGATTAAAGCATCTTTCAAACCATTTTTCAAGTAGTTCATTGTTTTTTGTAGGTTTCTATATGCACTGCCTCGGGATATTGAATCAAATGTCAACAATAAAACGTTAAAAGGACTTGAAGAGCTGCTCTGCTGGTTAAGAGAATTTTCTGAAGCAAGTTTTTTTGCTTTTTCTGAAACACTAGAGATTTGATGCAAGAAGGTGAAGGAGTAAATCCTCTCAAATCCACATCTAATAAATGCGAAAGAAATTTCACTTATGTCTGGGCTTGACTGCTCCCAGACGGCAGGATTTTTTCTGGCTCCACCGAGTCTTTCCGTTTTCCCCTGTAATGAGAAGAACTCTGGTATAGTCCCCGAAGAACAATGGACAACGAATTTATTTTGATCAATAGTAACGCTATCTAAACTTTGTGATTTGCAATCTGAAAAGACCTCATAATTCCAAAAACTTTTAAGCTCTTCATCTGTATATTGAAAATCAGGGTAAGTGCATGAGTTAATCAAAGATTCGACAGCTGATGTATTTGAATAAACATCTAAAGATTTTGGCTTAAGTTTAGAATCAGGATTAGATACTTGAACTGAATGGGTAGAGTTATGATCTAAAAAATCAACATTTACTACGTATTTTTTTGAAGACTCTTCCAGAAAAATGTAGCTATTCAAGTAAGAGATCAGATTAATGAGTAAAAAGAAACCAACTAAGGAAAGTATCTTTCTTCTCATTAGGTGTTTATTATATCTATCAATATGGTTATTAATATTAAAAGGAGAGTTGTTAGGAATAATTTATTGATTAAAGGATTTAGAGTAATTAACTTATAATTATTGAAGAATATTTGATTCTATTAAATAATCTAAAAATCATCAAAGTTTGGAACATGGTCAATTTTTTGTATTAAAAAATCTTTAAACACTGTTTCATACTTGGAAATGAAAAGTTCAAAATTTTGATAGAAGTGTTTTTTTTTCTTTATAACAGGTTCTATTTTAGGAAAATAAGGTGGTTGAATTTTTTTTAGATAAATCAAATCAAAATCTTGATCAGAAAACCAGATCTGATTTTTTACAAAATTAATATCAGGTCTTTTACTTTGTCTCTTATCCAGTAAATTAAAAATAAGTCTTTGAGATACATTTCCTTTACATGTTTCAGGGAATTTCAGAGTTGAGTCACAAATTTCTCTATAAATCTCAATCGGGTTATGTGAGTCATTTGCGAAAGGCAACTTCTTGTAAATCATTTTAAACAAGATTATTCCTAGGCTCCAGATATCCGCTGAAAAAGAGTATTGCTGTCCAAGAATCACTTCAGGGGCCATATAATGAGGAGTTCCTAAAATAGAGCAAGTTTTATGTTTTTTTATTATTTTCGCCATTCCAAAATCGATGAGTTTCGGGTATCCATCAGCCCCAATCATAATATTTTCAGGTTTCAGGTCTCTGTAAATGATTCCTCTTTCATGAAGGTATTCAAGAATCAAGATTAAGCAACTCATGTAGAACTTGACACTCTTTATCGAAAAATTATCTTTTAAAGACAAGTCAAAAAGATCTTGTCCTTTGATGAACTCTGACAAGAAAAAAACTCGATTTCTGTCTTTGTAAGTATTGAAAAGTTTTAGGATAAATGGATGATCGCAACTTAAAAGTACCCGCTTTTCATGTTTTATATTAGAAACCATATCAAAATGCAGGATTGTTGAAAAGTGGACAGATTTCAAGGCGAATAACTCTTGGTTATGTTTATTTTCGGCAAGGAAGACTGAGCCAAAAGAACCTTGACCAATAAAGTGTTGTAGAGCCAAATCTTGTAATTCAACATGACGATTATAGAAATGATATTCTTTTTCTATCTGTTCTTTAACTTTCTCTGTTAACAGTTCCTGGAAATCAGAAGTTTCGAGAACCCAGCAACTTGCACCTTTTGAAACAGTTGAAAAATTGGAAGACTTTTTTAAAACACTTGATTCTCCAAAGCATCCATTTTTTAAAATTTGTTTTGCAAGTTTTAAGCCTTTATAAAGTTTAACTCTTCCTTTTTTAACAATGAAAATATTTCTGTTGACGGTTCCTTCTTTAAAAATGGTTTCATTTTTTTTATATTTTTTCTGTAATGATTGATCTGCCAATTTTTCAATAATTTGTCCTGATAAGTGTCTGAAAAAAGTGATTCTTTTGAGAGTTTTGCATAAATTGTTATGATTTATGGCATTTTTTATCGACTTTCCCAAACATTTTTCAATATTCTTGAAAGAAATGACTCCAATTTCAGCATCAGCTAGGATTCTAATATTATCTAAATCATTTAAAGCTTTTTTTCTCAGAAAGTTTTCATCACCGATACAAGAATATATCTTAAAACTACCGAAAACACTTAAAATCTCACCTCTAAGTACAAAGAAAACAGATTCTTTATCAAATTTTTTGAAGTTTTCATCAATTTTCATCGAAACTATTGAAATCGAGTTTAAAATACGCTCCAGGTGTAAATCAGAGAGCTGTCTGAAAACTTTAGATTTTTTTAATGATATCCTAATCGTATTCTTATGGAAATATTTCTCAATTTCTGGAGTAGTCAGTAAAAATAACTTCTCTGGGGTTAGTGTTAAAAGAACTAATTTTGTTGCTGCCTTTACTGTTGCAGTTGTTTTTGCATTTCTGAAAATTGACTGTTCGCCAAAATATTCGCCTTGACTTAAGTATCTGAGGTGAAGTCCATCACAGGAGATTTGAACTGTACCCTTCCCGATTATGTAAAATAAACTCAGGGTCTGGTTTTCTCTAATAACCTTTGCGAATTGATTGCATTTAAGGATTTTTAAAGAACATAAAAACAAATCTTTTCTTATCAAATCAGCCTTTGAAAAAATCTGAATATTTTGAAGAATTTCAAACTTTTTCAAAATTTTTCCATTCGAAACATTTGAGATGTTATTTAAAAAATCATCCTTTGATAATTCCCAAATTGAGCAATCTGTTACAGCACAAGCTGAATAATTTTCGAAAGATTTTGTAATCAATCCCAATAATCCGAAAGAGTCTCCAACCAAATTCAAAATAATTTCATTTAAACCAGAAAAAAGCTTAATTGCTCCACTTTGAATGACAAAAAATGACGAATTTTGATGTTTTTCTATGAAAATTTTTTGATTTTTTTGAAAGGTCCTTTGTTGCATTTTTTGTATTAGTCTCTTAAGCGATGATTGAGAAAAACATGAAAAAATGATTGAGTTCTGAAGAGTTTCAGTTAAAAATGTACTCATATTATGTGGAAGTTCATTATTTTCTGTGTCTTTTCGAATACTTTCTTGGGTTTTCTGAGGATTTGAAAGTAAGCAAAAAAGATTTGAATTTTTTTCAGAATTTAGAGCTTCTTGTTCTAGTTCAGGGGTTATTAATACTTGGTCTGGTTTAGTTTGCCTGTAATTTAAAAAATCTTGGTTAAATCCTTCGAGATTTTTTTTCGACTTGCTTTCTTCTCTTGATTTTTTCGAAATAGTGCATCCCATTTTTATTCTAAGATGTTTTCATGAAAGTTATCATGATCAAATAAGAATCAGTTCAAAAATAGAGAAATCTTGTAGGTGAAAAGTGATATTTACATAATAGAAAACTTTTGAAAATTAACATAATCTGCTTTAAAATTATTAATTAAGATTAGAAAAGCATAGATTATTTTCCCTTAAACATGATCATTCTATCTATTATGAGCAGGAATAAGAAAGTTGGGAATCAATTACAATTTTTCAAAAAGTTTTCAATTACTTTGATGACTTAAAAAAATGATTGTGATACTTGGAAGATAAAGAATTTTAAAATACTATTTCAAAAAATTCTAATTTCAATCTATTTGTGTATGAAAAATAGAGTAAAATTAATTTTCGTTCAAGAATATTTAAGCCTCTGAAAAAAAGACTTTCTGAGTGGTTTAAAGTTTGATGCAACTATCCATTCGTTTACAAGTTTACTAGAAGCGTGCGCTAACTCTTATTTTGATATTGAATATTTATCTCTCAAAAGAATTAAATTAACTTATCGGCATCAAATTTGAATTATAAATCTGATATTATATTTGTTTAACGAAGACAATTGTTATATTTAATAAAAATAGGTTTCAGTTATGCACCTAGCATATAAATCTCTCATAAATTTTCGGTTAATTATCTAAAATATAAATAATTTTTTTGGAAATATAATTACACATTTCAATAGATTTGATATCATCTAATGCGAAACTAAGAGTTTATACCTAATTTTATTATTACTTTGGTATTCACTATTATTAATCTGGGTATCAAAAGCTACAATAATCGCTTGTAGGCATCTCATTTATTGAGTATACTTGATAGATTTTGAAACAAATTCAACTAATCCAAATCATTCGCCAGCCGAGGTTAGAAAAATTTCACTTAAATGGCAGAAGTGATAAATTGATCAAGTTTGAATGATGAAAAAATCTTATCTTTTCAAACTTTTGCTAAAATGATTTGATTTTCTTTAAAATTCTTAATTTCAATGTATACTAATTTTCTAGATACTCCAGAAAGTAACTTCAAACATTGAATTCTTAAGATTTAAGTTAAAACATCTAAAAACTATCTTTTCTATGATGAAATTCTTTTTATTTCCCTTAGTTTATTGTTAAGTGTAAATTGCAATAGATTAAAAGTGCTTAAGATAACAAAAGTGTTTATTAAAATAGGTTAAAAGTGCTTAAGATAACAATCCTAACTCACTTGTACTTAAATTCTTGAAATATGTATTTTGACTTAGGCTATATTCAAAGAACTTCATTCCTTCCCTCAAGCCTTTTCAATACATCCAATCCTTTTCAACCCAATAAAATCTTCCATAACTGAACAATAATCAAATAAAAAATGTAAAACTTAAATCAATTTCAACAAACAATTCTAAAACTCTCTCTCCTAAATGAAACTTCTTTAATTAAATGACTTGTTAGTCCTTCTTAAAAATGTCCACACCAGATCGACCCAATCGGAGTGAATCGACAACGATCCTTCCAAAGACCTTCTCAGATCTTCCAACGAAGGAAGGTTGGATAAAAAAAGGCACAAACGCATTTTTCAACAAGTGGCCAACTCGTTATATAGTCCTGGAGAATCAATGTTTGTACTGCTTCAGCTCCAATGTCCAGTCAAAGTTCTTAGGAGGAATAAATTTCAACAAAATATCGATTTCTATAACAAGTTTTCCGAATAGAAAAGAACTGCATATTGTTCCTTTGTCCGCGTCTGGTATTGTCAAACTTCGGTTTTCGGATTATAAAGAGTGTCAGGAATGGTTTGAAGCTTTAAATCAACATATTATGTCTTCTAGAGGCAAAAGAAAGGCTTTGGTTGATTATCCTCTTTGGACACTCAATAGGATTTCAGTTGAAGAGTTTAAGTCAATCGCTGAGACTGGAGACATTATTTTGTTTAAATCTAAAAACATTGCAGGGTCTATGCAGAGAGTTTTTTGTCAGAGTGAATATGACCATGTCGCTATTGTCTATAAATACCCTTCTGGCGACCTGGCTTTTTTGGAGTCTACTAAAGAAAGCGGGGTTGACCTCTGCTACTGGGACGACTTCTTAGCCTACGCTTGGGGCCAATCTTACTCCAAAATGGTCTTCCGCAAGTTAATCCTCGACAATCCAGAGCCTTTAAACGACAAACTCGACGACTTCATCCGAACCTCATTAGGAAAAAAGTTCGGTATAGGAGCCAAGAAGTTACTAAGTCGTTTCACGAAATGGAAAACTGAAGAAGAAACTTTTTTCTGCAGTGAGTTGGTAGCAAGAGCCTATCAAGAACTAGGAATTTTATCATCAACAAAGCCAGCGAGTTCATATTGGCCAGGGGACTTCAGCGAGAAGAGCAAGATTCCGCTGAAGAGTTCTCGTTTGCTGTTGGAACAAATGATCGATTTTAGGATAATCCAGTCAGTTCTAATGAAATAATTAAATGGCTTCGAAGTTTTTGATGCGGTATCAGGAAAAAGAGAACTTTAACCAGTACTGGTTCTCTGAAAACACTATCAAAGCACTTTTAGAGGAAATTGAGAATTTGGTTAGAGATAATGACTTGAAAATCGCTTGTGTTTCGACCCCAAGTGTTTATTTCTCGCTACCTGAAAGGACTCGGAAAATGGCGAAGGTCTTTGATATCGACACTGGCTTTGCAAGGGACCCTGGGTTCGTGTTTTTTGATTTTAATGCTTTGGAAAGTGTTTCACAGGACTTTTACTCGTTTTTTGACCTGGTTGTCATTGACCCGCCTTTTATTACCAGGGAAGTTTGGGAAAAATACACCAGGGCTATTAGATTGATTGGCAAGGATAATGCAAAGATTATTTTAAGCTCTATTTCTGAAAATGCTGCAATGTTGGAAGAACTTTTAAGGGTTAGGCCTTGTTTGTTCAAGCCGTCGATTCCTCATTTGGTTTATCAGTATAACTTTTATACAAACTATGAAGCTGTTGTTTTGAATCAAGTAAATCCTGAAATTCCTGAATAGTTGGATGTTTAAAAGGTAGATTATTAAAGATTTAAGGTAATTTGGAAATGAACGGGACTTGAATTTTGATTGGGTATTAGACGGAATAACAGATTAAAAAACTTCGCATTTACATCGCTTTTTATTTGCTGTTTTTTCATCTTCGAGTTTTTTGTTTTTGTCTTTGGAGTCTAGGTCGATTACCTTAACTATCGTCGAGGTAACCGAAGTTTCTTCTTTCGCACTACACGTAAAAAAATCAAGCTTTCTCTGATCAGCCCAAATTCTCACCTCTTCTTCTAAGTCATGATCTTCCCTTGACCTTTCTTGACCGACCAAGTCATATTTATTTAAAAACACCACTTTTCTCGCATTAGACTCAGCGACTTCAAAAATCTCAGTTTCCATTTTTTTAATGCTTTCAAAGCTATCTCGTTGTTTGATAGCTGCCACGAAGATAATAATATCAGCCAAGTGCCAATAAGCCGGTGTTAAAGTTCCAAACTCTTCACTTCCAGGCGAGTCAAAAATGCAGATTTTAATACTTTTTCCTTGAACAAGTGTCGATTTGCTTGTACAGTCAACAACTATAGTAGGAACATATTCTGCTAAAAAGAAATTATGAACGTATTTCAACATTATGCAAGTTTTTCCTACATTTGAGCCACCGACCAAAAGGACCCGGAAGAGAAGTTTGTTATCCATTTTATTATAAGAAATCATTCAAGTATTCTATTTGGATTGATGAGGATTTGTTACTTGGAATTCTATGTCAGCGGCTTCTTTGAATTTTGATAGGTAACAGTCGAGAGACATGTAATGGTCTTCGTAGTTTTCGAATAGGTCGTATTTCATCAGGTCACCTGTTTTGTAGAATCGGATTACTTCGAGTCTTGCTTTGTAGATACCGAATGATCTTATTTCACACGGATATTTGCAGACTGGGCATTTTATTGTAGTTTTACAGTGGTTTAGATTAAAATTTCCGTAGCCTTCGTTGCTCATAAAAACTTTTCTAAAAAGTTCACATTTTACATTTGAATAATCATTAACACAAATGCATTTAAAATTCAAACCTCTGACAACTCTTCTACTATCCGGAGCTTCAGGATTAAATTCAATAATATTTTTGAAATGATTATCAGAAGCTCCTCCAACATTGTAAACCAAATCTAAAACAGTGCCATTCAATTGATAGTTAAAAAGTATATCATTTTTGTTTTCTATCAGACTAGGCCCTTTAAAAAATTTACAGACATCAGGGATGAACCCATAAAACAGAGCAATATTATTCATAAATACTTGAAAATTGCAAGAAGGGTTAAAAGAAACATTGATAGTGGGGTACCCAAAAGACTTAACTTCAAATTTAACAGGATTATCTTCAAGAGGCTTCTGTCTTAATTCAAGTTGACAGAAATCTTCAAACCCAGGTATAGGCTGGTCAAAAGAAAGTTCATTCTCTTCAAAAAAAACTTGAAATTCTTGCTTGAAGACTTCTCGAAACTCATCATCTTCACTAAGACTGCTCAAAAAATTGCTGACAGTTGGATGTGTTTTACTCGTCACAGCCCAAACACTTTCAATTCCTTCAAAATTTTTTAACACCAACTTGCAGACCTTGAAAGAAATTTCATGCTGAGAAATCCTTTTAATCAAAATACTGTCTCCAAAGGACTCAGCAGTGTTAATTGAAAGAATCTGTTTCTTGTAGTACTCAAAAAAGAACTCATTAGGCCTGATTTGAAAAAAATCATAAACCAAATCAAAAATCCTAAAAAGTCCAAATTTCCTGTTTTTCGGCATTTCAGCCCAGAACTCAATTCCTTCAAAATCAAACTTAAACAAGTTTAACTCTTCCATTTATTACTAATTACTCAAACTGTGACGGAAAAGGTGTAGTTGTAAATATTTTCAACTCATTTTCCATGAGCAGATTAGCAAGTTCATCAGTTTTCTCTTCTTCTTTAATGCTCAAGAAGTCATTTTTCGGTATTTTTTTAGTAGATACTGTTGAATCGCAAGTCCTTTCTAGTTGTTTTGCCGGCATTTCTTGTGATATTGGGGGCTGGTCCTTATTGAGGGGTCTTATAGTAGTATTATAATAAGAAGGATGGTACTTTTTGTAGTGTCGGTTTAGTCCTTTTTTGTATTTGTAGGACCTGCTGCAGATGCTGCACTCGAAATTACGATCGTCGGTGTGGACTACGTAATGTCGCTTTAAAAATTGTTTTGATGTGAAAGTCAGATTGCAAATTTCACAGTTAAAAGGCCTCAAAGTGTTATCCACCATATTTATGTTGCCTTTAGAAGACATTTGCAAGGGGGCACTCGGATATTATTTATGTTTAGCTATTTAAAAGGATTTGTTCTGATAGGGAGTATTGACGGATGCACTTTGGACAGTGATAGAGATTGCCTTTTTTTCTGCAAATGTCACAAACTTTGCAGGATTCTGGACAGGTTATGCTGGAGGTTTGTAGGTATTGGGAACAGTAGATGCAGGAATTGGAGAATTGTTGATAAGCGTTTTCGATGTCTTCTTCGAAAATTTCTTCTTCTTTCAGTATACTTGCTTTGATATCTTTTCCAGCTTTTCTGTAAAACTTGAACAATGCACTCATAACTCTTTTATCGGCAAAGAAGCTAAATGATGAAAATTTGCTAACAAATGACATATCAATGTGTGTATCTTTTATTTGATTTCTTGTATCAGAAGAATCGCCTTTTAAGTTTTGAGTCTCTTCTATTTGTCTTTCAAATTCTTTCCTTTTAATTTCTTGAAATTTATTAGTTTTTTTTTCATTTTTCTCACTTAATTCAATAAAATCTAAGCAATTTTTTTCAACCTGATTATAAATTTTGTGATGATTCAAAGAAAAATTAGAAAAACCTTTCGCGCCATTTGTAAAATCTTCCTTATTTTCGATTTTTTTGTAATTTTTTGCAACTAAATCAGAATCCCTTTCATTTTTTAACTCTTCTGAAACCTTTTCACTTTTTTTTCCTTTAAAATTTTCATCATTTTTCTTGAAAGAATTGGGAATGCCAAGTTTTTCAGAAGTTTTTAAAGAAGTTTGAATTTCTTTGGGTAGTATTTCATTTATTACTAAATTTTTTAGACTGATTGATTTTTTTTGTTCTTCTTGGGTTTCCGTAGGATCTGGTTTAGGTACTACGAACGAAGCTTGATAAACCCCATCACTGAACATTGAATTATCAACTTCCCCGCACTCTGTAATATTTGAATATTCAGGACCTGACCTGATTGTTTGAAAGAATCTTAATCTACTATTAAGAATGTTGAAATTTTCTAAAGATTCTGAAGATTTGAACAAAATATGGTCTTTTGTCTGGAGTAAGCCGTAATAGCCTAGTTTGCTGTGATGAAGGTAGATGCAAGGGACTATAGAAGATGCTGTGCCTGCTGGTTGAGAAAGACGACTATTATCTGAAATAATTTGGCAAGAAACTGAAAAAAAATCACACAAAAAGTCAATCAAATTACTATTCACTGATCGATTATGCTGCTTTAAAAGTAAAGTTTTATATGATAAATAAGGTAGCATATCTCTCATGTAATGATGTTTTGTCATGTAAGAATCAAGCCAAGTAAATAATATTATAGTACTTTCTGTGTTTTTATCGAATACTTTGTGAAATTTTTTGAATAGGTGCCTTGATGACTTGATGGTTTTGTCAGTCAAAGGCCCTTCAATCTTTCTACTTAAAACCTCCTCAAGCTTCTGATCAACAAACATCGAATAATCCCTGCACCTCTTTCCAATAATCTTAATCTGATAAAGAGCATAAAAGAACAATCCAATCAACTCACATTCACTTTCTCCTTGACATTTCAGTTCAACTTCAATAAAATCATAATCCCTATTCTTGAATTCTCCAACTTCACACCTAAATCCATCCATTATCAATCCATAACTAACCCTATCACTCCAAAAACCCTTTAATCTCCGGAAGTGTCTCAACAACTTCTTCCATTTCAATCTTCTCCAAAAAAACCTTCTCTTCTTTTCCAGTCCTCAAGTTCCAAATTCTAACAGTCAGATCCTTCGCCTTACTAATAATCATCTGATTCTCCTTCGCAGCTTCAACTTTCGTGATAACTTTTCGATGTCCAGGAAAGCTTTCAAAGTTTTCCTCTGCCAAGTTCCAAAGAGCCACTCTAGAATCATCTCCTCCTGACAAGATCAAATTTCCACTGACACAAGCAAGACTCCAAAGAACTGCTTGAGTCTCAATGTTTTGCTCGCATTCTAAAGTCTTTACTTTCCAGACCTTGAGACTGTGATCCGAGGAGCTGCTGACTAGTTTCTTATCAGCGCAGATAAGGACAATACAAAGAACGCTATCTGAATGTCCAGTCATTTCTGAAGGACTTGTTTTGGAGTTCTTGAAGATTGGCCAGAGTTTTATTGACTTGTCATTTGAACATGAAAATAAAGTGCTTGACTCGAAGTTTTTGGTCAGGGTGTTAATTTGTTTGCTGTGGCCTGTAAGAGTCTTTTCTAATGAAAGAGAAGAAAGCTTCCAGAGCTTTATTGAATTGTCGAGAGAACCTGAAGCAAGGTGTTGGTCGAAGTTAAGGACTAGCAAAGAGTTTACGGCTTCTGAATGACCTTCTAGTACTTTTAAACATTCTGAGGAAATCAGAGACCAGACACGGATTGACTGGTCTGAAGAACCTGAAAAGAGAAACTTGTCGTCTTCTGTTAAAGCTAAACATTTCACTGGCTTTGAATGGCCTTTTAAGGTATTTAGAATTGTGGAACTTTCGATATCATATAGTTTTAGTTGGGAATTTTCAGATCCGATTATTATTGTTTTGGAATCATGGGAAAAAATCGCACAATTCGCTTTTTCGTTGGATTTTATGCAGGATTTTTGCTTTCTTTCAGGAATGTCCCAGATTCGGACTGAACAGTCGTCAGATGTACTCAAAGAAAGGGTTTTTTCAGGGTTTAAATTCACGAAATTTACTTCTTTTGTATGGCTGGTTAGGATTAGACCCCAATTTTCATTTAAAAATTTTAAAGAGTCTTCTATTGTTGGACCTAGTCTCAGCTTTTCTTGGTATAAGGGAATTGAGTAGAAGGATTCGATATCCTCTCCGAAATTAAGGGTTTCTGGTAATGAATAGGATAGGGTGGAGGTCAAAAGAGACTCAACTCTTTCTGAGTCTTCATCTGAATACTCTTCTTGGTCAAGAAGATAAGGATATGATGACTTCAGTAATTCGATCTTTGATAAAGCTTTGTCTTGAAGTGAGGTCAGCCTAGAGATCAGACAGGAAGTTTTTGATTTAATTTCAGAGGAGAGCTTATCAAGGGTTGATTCACGTTTTAAGATCTCTTCTTTAAGCTTTGAACGATTTTCTATTGAAAGATAGTTTCTCACTGGAATAAGTAAATGTTTTTTATCGTTTGTGAGATGCTTTTCTAAGTGTTTTTGGCAGAAGAAGAGACTTGAACAGTCACATTTCCAAATTGACTTGAGAGTACAAAACTTGCACTTTTCCATAAAGCTTAGATTTATTAAAGTACCATTCTTCATAACTAGAATATTTTTCCACTTCGCATTTCAATATTAGTTAAACAAGTATTCTAATTGAAATTTTGTAAAACTCATTAAGAAATAATTTGAACAATCATGACTTTGCCAGATATCTAGAAGTTATTAAATATTCAAGAATATATCCAATAAGCTTTTAAAAGATTATTACAAAAAATAACTTTCTAATAAGTCGATATCTAGAGTAAATCGTATTATATTAAGTAGAAGTTGATTTTCTATGAGTTTTCCTTAATTTTTTTTCTTGTGAACTTACATTTTTAAACAAAATATAGAACTTAAATACCAAACTTAATTATCAACTAATCCTTAACCTCCAAATGATCTAACAACCAAATAAATAATATCCCCGTTTCCAACTCCAGATGATTGTAAAGTCTGTGAATCAGTCAAGGCCCTACCATTGTGAAGAAGCCATTGACTAGCAGGATTAACACCTTCAATATTTTCAATAGTCTTTTTAAAGGTACTTATGTTTACATCTTTTTTTACTATTATTTCACTAAAATTTCCTCTAAGATTTCTAAGAATAATTTTTAAATTCTCATCGAAAACTATTTCATTATGACTATCAAGTGCTAAAAGCATATTATCGATAGTTTCACATTTAGAAAGATCGCCAATAAGTTGGTCGGGCTTTAAACATATAGGACATTTGCTAATGTTTTTACTTTTCAACGATAAGCAACATATGCTGCATACCAAATGAGAGCAGATAAGTTTTACTGCATATCTATCAGTTGTATTGTATAGGTTGAGACAAACACTGCACTCCATGTTAATGATTATATTATATTACAACTTAGACTTTTGATATAAATATAGAAAATTTTAATTGATGATGATTATTGAATTTAAGTGAAAAATTTAAAACTATAGATTTATATATTTACAATAATCTTTAGGGAATTTGATTTTCATAAAATTTATAGAATTTCTTTCAAATTTGATTTTATCAGAATATTTCTTATTATGTAGAATAATCATAGAATTAATGTAACTTAACTAGCTTTTTACCAAAAAATGAATGTATATCTGAAACAATTGAAGAAAAGTCAATATCATCACAAATGAAGAACTTTTCTAAAGCTCTCCTGAAAACTTCGATCAAAACTGGGTTGTTTTTTTGATTTTCTACTTCAAAAAAAGAAATTTGTAGAATTTTGGAAACTTTTGTGCATATGTGATAATGGAATTCTCCAACAGTCAAGGAATTTGATATGCTTTCATCTTCTAAAATTTGCTGGCAAATATTTTCAATATCAGCTTGATCATTTTCTTCAGATTTTTGGCTCTGTCCAACTTGCTGACTTTTTTCTTGAACTCTATGCTTCGGAACAATTTCCCTACATTTATGAGGTCCAAAAAACTTTTTGATATTACTTTCATTATAATCAACACACAAAGAATTTAATGCAACAATATCATGAGTTTCCAAGTCATTAAAAATCGCATCACTGACCACATCACAAGAAAACTCATAAACAATTCCAAAAGTCTTCTGATTCGAAGTAATAATTCCTTCAACAATATTCTTCAACTGTGATCGAGCCGATTTTGCCTTATCAGCCTTGCAAGGAGTACTCAAAATAATTTTAAAATACTTCTGCAAACTTTCAGTATAAACTCTGTCAAAGTCATTCAAATACAAAATCTCATTTTTTATAGAAACTTTTTCAACTTTGGGCTTCGGGCATTGCAGAGGTTTTCCAAAAAATTTCAAGTCAGGGACAGTTAAAGGTGAGACTTGATACCCGAAGAGCAACTTCTGCAGGACTTCAGAGCGATGGGAATAAAGATCAGGGTTTAACTTGTGAGTGAGAAAAGTCAACAAAAAGCCTTTGTGGATATCAGTGCGAGTCTTGATGATGAAATTTTTACCTTCTTCAAAATGAGAAGGGTTTTCAACAACTTGAAAATTTTTCATGATTTTTTCAGGAATGCGACAATTGAAGCTGCAAATGACGATGATAGGCTTGACTTTAGGCAGTAGTTTGAAAGTAATCCTTTCAAGCCAGAAGTCCACAAGAGCGAATTTCATATAAGGGGGGTTAAAAAGGGTTACACTATGCTAGAAGTAGACTCTCTGAGTTGGTCCAGGAAAGGTTTAATGACAGTTTCGAGTTTTTCCGCCATTTTATAGTAAACCGTATCTTTTTTATTGTAAGTTCTGCAGTTTTTAAACATCCTGTCAATGTCATCTATGAACTTGTTGATAGTATCATAATACCCGTTCGAGACCCTTTCTTGCATAGTCTTCAAATCGATAGGTTCCTTGATGATTTCGTAGTAGTCAGTTGCGACTTCAGGTCCAACAGGTTCTTTAAATGGCCAGGACGAGTTATCAGCAAGCATTTGTTCCAATATAAAATTAAAACATCCTGTTTTCGCGTCTTTTTCTTCATCTTGATAACTTATTTCAAGTGAAGGGTCGTATTTGACCTGCTGAATTCCGTCGATTTCCATTATATCACAGCAACCGTTGAGAACTAGCGACTCAGGAGGGTTCCTGCTTTGCTTGCTAGGCGATATCTGGTCAATTATGTCCTTCACATAAACAAGCTGCTCGTTTATGCACTGGTGAATCGTTGTGTAGTCAATGTCTGGGTCTAACTTGCAAAGCATCAAAGTGCCTCCATCGTAGTCCTTTATATAACCTTTCCAAACAGATTCTGGAAGAATTGGCTCCACGTCTGTGGTGAAGCCTTGCTTTTTAAAGTATCCCAATGCGAAGTTATCGGCGTATGTCAAAAAATATCGAATGTTTTCCTTCATCACGAAATTCTTCAAGTTGTTCATCAACATCGTGCCGTACCCGCGAACCTGCTCCGAGTACGTAACAGCCAAAAAAGCGATCTCAGAAAAGACCTGGTTGGGAAAATACCTAAAGCAAACTCCTCCAATAATCTGATTTCCCTTAGCAGCAATCATACTCTTATGTTTCCTATCAAGTACGAGCCTAACAATATACTCTCCAGGCATTTTCGGAAGTTGTTTCCTGAAAATATTTTTCAACTTGACTAACTTGATAAGATTTTCAGGAGTACCGTCATTTGTAATGACCTTGAACTCAATAGGAACGTCGACTTCCATTATAACAACCTATCTAGCTACAAATAAAGAGAAGCCGCGAAAACGATTCCTCTTTCAATCATTTTGAGACCTTGAGAAAATTTACTTGCGAGTTCGAAACTTTGAATCGCTTTGCTTGCGTCTTTCAGTTGTCTAAGCAGTTCGTGAAGCCTTCGAATGGACCTGATGATTGTTCCTTCAAACACGTCAGTTAATTCACAGATTTCAGAGAATTTCGCCTGGTGAGCCCAGGCGAAGACGGCTTCCATCAGAGAAGGTTTGTAGTTGTTTATGTATGACTCTTGGTCGATGTTCAGTTTACTTTCTATGAAGATTGAACTGAAACGACGAGCGATGCTCACTAGTTGTTGATAGGAAGCCGAAAGTTCTGGAGTCTTTGGAGCTGCCGCTTCAGGAGAGTTCTCTTGGTGCACAAGGCAACTTAGAAGGGCAACCATTACATCTGGAGGAAGGTCTTTTAACACTCCTGATAACATTAGCTCTGTTGTTAGAAGTTCATCTGAAGTTGAGATGTCACAAGCGACTCTTCCTTTTAGTTCAACGTGTTCTTCAGTTGTAAAGTCAAGTCTTCTTAAAACTCTTCTCATTGCTTTCCAGTCATCTTTTAAGATCATTGTTTTAGATGATTGCAACTGTTTTTCTAGAACTTCTACAGCGTTTAGAAGCTTTTCCTTGTTTTCGAATTGGTCTAGGTCGGTTTTGAAGGTTTCTGAAGATTTTATGGAAAGTTGGGATTCTTTTGTGTCGAGTTCTGAGTAATGGGCCTGGGCTGATAGAAACTCAGGGTCGTTGATTCCCATGTCTTTGATTGGGTCGAGAAGAGGAAGTTTTGGAAGTTTTTTCATGATTTCTCGAAGGTTGTTTAGACATTGCTTTAAAGAGTCTTTCATCTTCAGGTCGGAAATGTTTAGTTTTATTGAAGAGACCTGGTCGATGCACTCGAAGTACATTGGGATCAAAGTCATTTCTCCTTCTGAGTAAAGGTCTGGAGCAGGGTAAGGCTTTTCTTGGATATTCGCATGAAGTGCGACGTCAACCACATAAAGCTTCTGAGTTTTTTCAGATACATTATTCAATGACTTCTTATCAAGTCTTTTCTTCCTAAATCCTGAAACAACACCCCAGCCCCAGACAGGTCCTTTAGGGTCGACAATATGAACAACTCTTCCAATATTCAAAAATTTCAAAAGTTTTTCAGGTTGTTGTAAAAAAGCATTCATTGTTTTCTTATAAGCACTTTTCATTACTTGAATTTGTTTAAGTTCTATGAATTCCTCTTCATTTGAAATTAAGATTTTTTCTAGTTCTGCCTCGAGTTCTTTTTTTTTTCGGTAAATCTCTGGAGTCGCTCGGTCGTTTTGGAACTGGTGAAAAGACTTGCGAATCATTTGCTCTGGGTGAGAATCTTCGATTCTCATTAAGTTTAGAAGCATGTTGTAGCTTAGGTGAAATGAGGAGTTTAAAGGGTCCATGTGGCCTTTTAACATCGCTTTTGCTACTTCTGGCTCCATTTTTTGGTCGACCATCAGAATGCAGATACCTTTGTCGTCGATTCCTCGCCTTCCTGCTCTTCCTGACATTTGGATGTACTCACCACCTGAGATCCATCGGAAGTTTTCTCCGTCGAATTTGCGCGCGTTTGTGAAAACTACTGTTCTTGCTGGCATGTTTAGACCCATGCTGAAGGTTTCGGTGCTGAAGAGAACCTTTACCAGGCCTTCTTGGAACAATATCTCAGTTATTTCCTTTATAATCGGAAGAAGTCCACCATGATGAATTCCAACACCTTTCTTAAGCAAAGGAAGTACATTATTAATCATCGGAAGTTCTCTATCCTCATCAGAAAGCGTCTGCATTGCATTATTAAACATCATCTCAATAGAATCTTTTTCCTCAATTGTTGTATAGTCAAACTTATTAAGATGTATCGCATAATTTTCACATTCACGTTTAGAAAAGCTAAAAACAATAGCAGGTTTCATATCTTCATGCATGATAAGTTCAACAATTTTCACAACTTCTGAATTATTAGTAGTCATTTTTTTAGTATTTTGCGATTTTTGGTCATCACCAAGACTAGAAATTGCTTTTCTGAAATTACTTTCCAGGAACTTTCCCGTTTCATCAACAACAAGTGAAATCCCTGAAGCACCCGAAGGAAATATAAAATGTTGCAAAGGTGTTGGTCTATATTCAGTATAAACTACATGACAAGGTTGTTCTTTTATTTTGCAGATCCACTCAGCGAATTCTCTGGCATTAGGAATAGTCGCACTTAAGAAAACGAGTCTAATAGGCTGAGGTAGTAAAATAATAGTTTCTTCCCAAACCACTCCTCTTTCCTTATCTCTCATGTAATGTATTTCATCGAAAATGACCCAAGCCATCTCTCTAATGACTTCACTTCCTCTATAAAGCATGCTTCTTAAGATTTCAGTTGTCATTACAAGACAACTAGCACCTTCGTTGATAGTCACATCTCCAGTCATTAAGCCGACATCTTGGAATTCATTATGAAACTCTCTGTACTTCTGATTACTTAAAGCTTTTATAGGAGATGTGTAGATAACTCTTTGTTTATTCTTCAAACTCAAGGCTATTGCGTAGTCGGCCACAGCTGTTTTCCCTGCAGATGTATGAGCAGCAACTAATACACTCTCATTATCTTCTATGCACTTTATCGCACGCTTTTGAAAAGGGTCAAGTTCGAAAGGGTATTTTTTTGCTGGTTCTCTCGGAACAGTGCTGGTAGTCTGGTAGTTCAAAGGATAAACCGCTTCATGGATACTGCCTTCGACCTCTTCTTTCGTCACTGTGTAAGGCTCTACAAAGTTGTAGTCTTCTAAAGAAGCCGCTGCTTTTCTCTTCTGAGGAAGGACCAAAGACGACTTGTTGGAGGTCTCAAAGACTGAAAAAAGATCATCGGAAAACCCTTCCATTTATTAGATTCACTTTAAAGATGATAATAGGACCTTAAGATAAAATTACTCTTATAAATGGCTCACTCTGATAAAAGCTTTGATTCGTTCTTGAAAAAAGTAGTCATTCGTGATAGTCATCCGATATTTTTCTCGTTCTTGTCAAGAAGAAAACTTTTAAAAATTCTTCTGATTGATAGTCTTATCACTGGAAGTATCTTTGGAATTTACAGTGTTTTGACTGAAACGAAGATTAAAAATCTTATGTCGAGTTGGAAAGCTTTAGCGACTTGGGTAATCGTCGCTTTTGGTACTAGTGTACTTAACTCAATGAAATATTAGTAATAGGCAATAATCATATATATGGATCCTGCAGCCATTGAAGAACTTCCGAAAAAACGAAATAGAAGCACTGGGGAAAGTAGTGGGGATTGTAGTGATGATGAAGTGATTGAGAAAAAACCTAATGATTGTTTGAAAATTGATGAGACTTTTGGAGAGTCGGATATCAAGCATGATTTAACTAGTGATGAGGAATTCGATTTGATTGAGTACTTGAAGGATAAAGAAGATGATGATCTTGATCAAAGTGACGAGGATAGTGATGACGATAACGACGATGAAGATGAAAGTGATTATTCTGATGATAACTAAATCATCCTTAAATTAATTGATTATGACGCGGCCACCTACCCAACAATTAGATTATCACTCTCATATATTAGTAAAATGGATATTCATAATAATAAATTTCCTTAATTTATAGTCTCCATTCACTAACTCTCCCTCCTCCAACCCATCCAACAATCAATCAAAACACGACGCGAAATAAACTTTTAAATAAAACAAAATCTTAAAATTCAATCAAAAAATTAAACAGTCTAATAAACCGAATGGGTTGCATGATATACGATTCTCCAACAAGTGTTATTCATAATTTAAACCACAGCAAAATCGAAAACGATCAAAAATCTGAGCCTCACTCTTCATCTCCATCATTTCAAAACCTAAACGACCCCGTCCTAATCCACGACAACCTTCTTCTAAACCCCCTGGCAATGTCTCTATTAACAGGAAATCATTCACATTTCAAGTACCTCATAGAAAAAGCTTGTGCTTCTCCAAAACTAATGGAAAAACTTCTAAGAAAGCAAGGAATAAGTGGAATCAACCTGATAATCGAAACGGGTTCATTAGAGTTATTCAAATATTACCTTCCCATCTTCCTTCTAGACTACAAAAATTCTAACTACTTGCAAAAACCTCTTCTTCATCAGGCAATCGCCTTGGGCCGATTAGAAATAGTTTCCTTTGCTTTCTCTTATTTTTCTATGGTCGACGCCCCTCCAGCCTTCGACATGCATTTCATTGACAAGGAAACTGGAGAAAATTCAGCTTTAATTGCTTGTAGATCATCAAATTTAGAAATTATTCAGTTTCTTAATGAAGTCTGCTTAGTTGACTTTGGACTTATTAACTTTAAAAGGGAAAATGCTTTGATGATCTTTGTTCAAAATGCAGAAATTCATGGGTTTGATGAAAGGATTTGGAAATATTTAGTGGAAAAATGTGAAGTTGATGTTGTTTGGAACTTTTATCAGGTTCTTGCTTGCTTGGATGATGAAAGGGTTTTTAAAGAGTTTTGTGAGGAGTTGGGTAAGTATGGATGTAGGGTTTGTGGGGAGGAGGTCTTTAGGGTCAAGGGGGAGAAGTTTTATCAAAATCAATCTGAAGATGATATCACTGCTATGAGTTGTATTAGTTATATTGACGATGAAGATTTTTCTGAGTCACGGTTTGATGAATCGTTTTATTTTACAAGATATTTGAATAACTGATTAGTTATGGGTTTAATTTGGATTTTCTTTTATTTTTTATTTTATTTTTGTGTTTAATTTCAATGGTGTTATTATTTCGAATAGATAAGATGAAATCGATTAGGAAATGCATTTTAAAAGTTGTTTATATAATGAGAAGGCTTTTCATTCATAATTAGAGTTATCAGCTCTATTATTTTGATTGTATGTTTTTCTAATGATCAAATCTTTTTGAGTTTTGAATATGATTGTTATGCTTCATGTTCAAGTTATTGAAAAATTATTTATAATCATTTGTTTTTGTACAAAATGGCGTTAAGTCAAGTTTATATAATTTAAAACATGGAGCATAGCACAGAGATAGAGAGGTCTCAGAATATCACTACAAGTTCAACAAGAAGCTTGAAAGTGAGTAAATCTTCTTATAAAATAGATAAAAAATACAAACCAGCTATATCAGATGACTTCTACACAAAAAAGAAAGTAAAACCTACTCAGGAACAAATGAAACTAAAACAAACCTCCGCACGAAAGATCCAAAACTTCTTCAAATCACTAAAACAAAAGAAAACTCTTCGTCTACTTCAAAGACTCCAAAAAAAAGGTAAAAAACCCTTGATCGATTACCTCTCAGTCCTTTCAAAGCACTCTTTAAAAATTCTTTCCCTTTACTTCAAGTCCTTGTTGCCAGTATCCAAACCAAACAAAAGTTTGACTTTTGACATCAGCAACTTAAAAATCAAGCCAGAACATTTAGAAAGGTTGAAATTTGATAACAAAGGAATGATTTCTTACATTTGCGATGAAATGGTCAACGAAACTCAAACTTTTATCAAAGATCCAAACGAATCTCACACATTTTTCAGAGTTTTCAATGAAAAAATTGATGAATTTCAAGTGAAAGAGTTTGGAAATTTTGAGGAAATGAACTTTTCTCGATTTGACTTCATGGAAATGGAACTTCCTGAGATTTTACCAAAGAACTTCAATTATTTGATGTGGAAAAAGGAGAAACTTGTGGAAAGAGTTAATCAGTTAGATGAAAAAATCATTAAACTTAATGAGAGTCTTTTGAAAGAGCTTGATATTCGAGAAGACTTGCAGTATGAGACTGAAATCTTGAAAAACATTATAAAAAAACTAATAAACATTAAGAGATTTAACTAAGTCTCTCAGCTAACCTAGCAATTCAACCCTTTTAGGGTTTAAACTGCTGCTATGAGTGATAATAGTTCTAGCAATTCTCCTATTCATACTTCTCCCTCTCGACGAGCTACTTTCCTTAACCTGAGGTAAAAACACTATTTCCTTACTCTGAACAGGTACTCCCTCCTTCCTTTCCTTACTCACATTGCGACTTCCTTTTCCCGCACTTTTCTGCCTGACCCTTTCCTTTTCAACATCACGACTCGCAGTATGTTCCTGTGTCCTATCATCCTTAAACAAAACAACCACAAAGTCCTTACTCGAGTTAATCGAATTTTTTCCATCAGATTTATTTCGACTTGCCAGAGGTTTTTTTTCAGGTCTTGGAGGTTTTTTCGTGTCTTCTTTAGTTTTTTCATTGAAAAAGTTCTCCAAATCAGCCAAGTTTTTGCTTGCTTTTCTTATCGCAGGGTCGAATCGAAAGGGAATAAGTCCTGAAACGTACCCAGCGACTTCTAGTCTCACTTGTTGCATGTTTGAAAATCGAGCACGCGGGTTTAAACCTGTCAAGTCAAGGGCTGAAACTGCGATTGACCTTCCGACGTCTTCGTAGATTTCGATGGTGTACTTTGGAACTCCTGAACTGTAGAGATCGCTGTCTATGTCGTTTGTTGAGTCATCTGGGTTTGATATACGGTTTATTGACTTACCCGTGTTGTAGTTGCATTCTAACGTGTAGCAACGGATTATACCGGTTTGCTTGTAAAATGATACGCGACCGGAACCTTCTTTGGAGAGACCGTCTCGCTTGTCTTTTGCACGCATGTTACTCTCGGTGAAGTTGCAGGCTTGCAGGTCAAAATTCGGACAATTTAAAGTCATCAACTTCGCAAAAAGACAAGTTTCAATCTGTTCCTTAAAATCCAGATAATTCCCATAAACAAAGCACCCCTTTTTAGCAGCATGTCCATGAAGATCCACATAAAGAAAAACCTCATAAATTTCCTGATAATACGTAAAAAGTTCCCTACAAGCAAAAATAGTAGGATGTTCAGCCAAAACAGGATTATTATAAAACCTGTTCAAATTCTGTCCCCTGGTATCAGTGCGATAAAACCCTCTAAAAACTCCATCAGGGTTTAAAATCGGAATAACCTTAAACACAAATAAATCCCTCAAGATCTTCGCCCGTTCATCTTGACTAACAATAAACTTCAAAAATCCATTCATAACATGAGAACTCGGAACTTCTCCAGGGTGAACCCTGGAACTAACAAAAATCACTTTTTTATTCAAAAACTTAAAACACCTTTCTTTCTTCTCAGCAAATAAAAAATTGATTTTTTTCTCTCTTTTCTCCTCAATTCCCTTGAAACTCGAAATCGTGAGGATATGACAAGGAAGACCTTCTAAAGAGTTTATCATATTTTCCTGGTAATAAAAAATCGAGTCTTTTTCACATGTCTCAAAAAGACTTTTCAATAATTCTGAGTTCTGAGAAAGACTCCAAGGAAAAGAAAAAGCAAAGAAAACAGGTTTTTTAAATGAAAAAGTCCAGGTCAGTTCGAAGTTTCCATTGTTATTATTGAACTCAACATGATTTTTAATGAATTTCCAGTCATTTTGATTTTTTGAATAAACAGGTTTCATGCCATCCTTATACAACTTGCTCTGTGAGTTCAAGTTCATGATAGTCATCCGTATTTCTTCAGTTTTTCCAGTAGTCACTTTAAAGTAAAACCACGTCCGGCAACTATTTTCTCCTGAAGTCCCCATCGCGTCAGGGCCAGTCCACAATTGAAAAGTTACACTGTCAACCTGCTCCACCCTGCAAATGTTCCCCGAGTCGAAATCACTGGAAAACTCGACCTCTTCAAAAGAAAAGACCGCGTGTTGAGGAAGGGAATCCATTTATTAGAATTAATTCTTGTTCAGTAATTCTAACAAATCGTTCATATGCTGCTGATAAGGAGATACTGCGAAACCTGAATGGTCTAAGTCGTAGTCAAGCTTCGCCCAGACGATGTTTTCTTTGGGAAGAAGAGAGAATAGGTTCTGTCCGTCTGATGAAGAACAGATTTTGTCGTGTTTTCCGTAAAATAAAGCTATTTTTGATCGGATTTTTAAAAGGTCTACTTTTGGAGGATCTTCTTGACCGTATTTTTTTAAGTTCTCTGATGGACCGTGGTCAAAAAAATAAGCGGATGGATTGTTACGGGTTAGGAGCTGGTTGAAGTATTTTAGGTTCGTTGTTGATGTTCCTCCGCAGAACTGCTGCAGGTAGATTGAAAGGTTTCTTGGCGTGTCGTTGGCTTGGAAGATGTCGTAACGGTCTATGAAATTTGAGGCTTTTGATGGGTCTTGAAGTAGGCTTGATACGAATGGAGAGAGTCCTGCTGGTTTGTCACCAATGAAATAAATTCCGTCTTTTTCCAGACCTTCAATAAACTTAGGGTCGAGCATAACATTCAAATACTGAGCATTAGTCGATATCAATCCCCCTCCAGGAGCACCAAAAATAGCACCCAAATTAATTTTCTCATTATAAGAAGGACGAGTTGCAAGACAAAACAAAAGAACGAACCCACCCTGCGAATGTCCCAAGTAATTAATTTTCTGCTGATTAGTCTTTTCACAAATATAATCAACAGTGGCAGGTATATCAAATCTTCCTATTTCATTAGAAGTAAAATACCAGTACTCTTTGCTCTTCGTATCTAAAGTTGAATGTCTTCGACTCAAGTAGTTGCCTCTTGTATTCAACAGCCAAACATCATGCCCATCGTCTGCCAGTCTGAAAGCTGGACCTTTAAATGACTGGTTGATGATAAAAGTCACTGCGCTGTGAGTCAAACCGTGAACTAATAGAATCGGACGCTTTGTACTTGGAGTTGAGGACTTCAAGTGGAATAATGTTAATCCGTACCCGTCTTCTGTTGTTAAGGAATGACTTTCAGCGGAATAGTCTCGGTACTTGCAGAGGTCTTCGAATGACATCAGAGCTTCTTTCGGGACTGAGTCTTGGTTCAGCACTGAACCGGTGATTAAACTTGTTAGAGAAAATCCGAATAGTCTTTTCATGAAAATTATAAGATTTCCGTGATTTATGATTTAAACAACAAATATTAATTTTTTAGTATTTTATATTTATTGTTTGAGGGTTTTGTTTTTCATGAATTTCTTTAAAGACCTTATTGCATCAAGTAAATTGAAATTTTCTCTCGAAATTTTAAGTTTAATATAGTAAGAATTATGATCATTATAAATGTGGTCAGCAAGATCGAGGCTATTCTCTACTGGGAAGCCACCCTTAATGCCTCCTACCAATTCTAGAGCTGGTAAATCTGCAATGATTATTTTGGCAGGTCTTGCCTTGTACAAGGCTTTTGATGAATATAAGAATGGCAAAGAACCTGATACATTATTCGGATATGGTGATATCACAAAGAAGATTAAAGAACTAGAAGAGGAAAGAGAGAAAAATTCCTTTAATTCTTTTGGTATTCGAAATAATCTAAGAAAAACTTATCTGGATCTTTTAGAAAAAGATAAAACAAGCTCAACAAATAAAGATCAAGAAGAAAACAAAGAAAAAAATCAGGAGTCTAATATTTTCACAGAGGATTCTTCTCAGAACATTAACCTAACAACTCCTAATGAACAGAATTTACAATCTTTCCCAGTAAAAGAAGAGCCTACGAAAATAGCTCCAACATTCGAAATAAGTTCTGTGATTTCACCTCCAGAGACTGTGACCCTGCCTGTTGAACCTGTTCATAAAATCGTTGAAGTTACAGTAGAATCACCTGAAACACCAAAACCTGCAGTTGAAGAGAATCAAGTTAATAAACCTGTACCTTCAGAGAATCCAGCACCTGAACATCCAGCATCGGAGAGTAAAATAATAGAGAATGCAGTAACAGAGCATCCAGCACCAGAGCACCCAGCAGCTGAGCCTAAAGTAACAGAAAATCAAGCAACAGAACTTCAAGCACCTGAACTTAAAGCACCTGAACATCCTGTTCCAGTCGTTAAAGTTTCAGAGTCTAAAGTTCCAGAGCCTCAAGTGACAGGAAATGAGAAACCATCCTACTCATCCTCCGAACTTGATTCAATGATCCAGCAGATCCGTTCCGACTTATCCCAAGAGCAAGAAAAGCGTGAAAAAGACCTCTACAGCGGAATCGAGGACCTATTCAAGACCTTAATATCCGAATACCTTCCTAAAGCTGACTCATCCTCTTCCCCAGCTCGAATAATCTCTTCCAACATCGACTTTTCAAAAATGCCTGCAGACCAAATCCACCGAAAATTCGAGGAACTAATAAACGCTTACCAAGACCGTCTAGAGACCCTGGGAGTGCGAAATTACGACAGCTTCATCGAGAGGCTCAAGCTTCAGAAAGACAAATGGCGACAAAAAATGCTTGAACTGCAAGATTCATATGAAAAGCAAATCGAAGACGAGATAAAATCTCGAGATGAAAAATGGAAAAAAGTCCTTTATGAAGAAGCTCAGGACTCTGAAAGTCACTACGAGACTCAAGCGAAAATCGACTCTGACTACGTCAGACAAGAAACTGAACTTGAACTCAGCAAGAAGTTTAAAGAAGAACTCGACTTTTTAACTGAAACTCTTGAAAAAGCTACAAAGGAAAGACTTGCACAACTTGAAGACATCATGAAAAAAATACGAGAAATGGAAGTGATTCAAGCAGATCATTACGAAATCATCATAAAACTCACGAAAATCCATAAACTTCACGTTTCAATTGAAAACATCCAAAAAGCCCTGATTTCTGATTCAGGAAACTTAACAGAAGACCTAAAAATCGTCATAAAAGAAGCGAAAACCTCTGAATCAATTCGAAAGACTTTAGAAAAAATCGAACCTGTTTACTCAAAAGTCATTATTTCCGGTATTCCAAAAGTGAAACAAATTCAAGAAAGGTTCGACGAGCAGTCATCCAACGCGCGTCGAGCAGCTTTGATCCATTCAGGAAATCTTTTAAATGTGTTGATGTCCCGAGTGGCGATCAACTTTATTCCAAGCAACATTCGGACAGTTGATGACTTTGACACTCTTTCTCTACTCAAAGATGCTGAAGAGGCTCTGGCCAAAGGGGACCTGAAGAAGGCAAAGGCTTCTCTTGCAGGGCTTAAAGGACTTCCCGCTGAGGAGATGAAAGCCGTCGCTGAAGACATCGACCTTCGCTTGAGTTTCACGGAATTAGTTGAAAACTTGTCGGCTGATTCAATTCGGGCTGTGCAGAAGATCGTCAATGCTAAGGCTCTTTATTAAATTTAGTAGGCTTTATTTCTTGCACTTCTAAATCTGATGTTTTCATTGGGATTAAGTTGAAGGATAGTGTTTCTTCTAATAGGTCTGTTGAGAAGTGGCTTAGGAAAAGAAGAACTTGAGAAGGGAACTCGATTTTAAAACTTACTCGAATGTATTCTGTGGAATTTGCTTCTAGTTTTAAGAGTGGAGTACGGATTTTTAAGAGTTTTGGAATACTTGAGGAGAGTTTTAAGGATTTCTCGTAAGGCTCGGGGTTGTGGAATGGGAATCTTTTGTGGATTGTTGTATTGAGAGGTAGCTCTAGTTGGTAGTATTTGGTTATTAGGGTGAAATTTACTCGGGGTTCTAATACTTCGACTCCTGATATTTCTTCAATTTTTTGGTTTGACCAGCTGTCGAAATTCATGCTAAAATCTTCGAATCCTACTAGGCCGGCTTTTTGTAGTTTATTAAAAATAATCCCAATATCAAGAGTGTCAATTTCAATACCCAACCCAGAAGAAAGTGAAAAAATAAACTCAGCAAATTCAGTTTGTCCCATAGAATGACTTTTGCAATGTTTTTCCCAAATCTTCGCTAAACTGATCTGAGAAAATCTATTAACATCAAGTCCCTTAGCATTGAAATTCCCCATCTAAATAAATAAAAACTTCTAAAAATAAATTCCTCCCTAATCCAAATTCCAACTTTCATTATTCAATTATTTAAAGATGGAACCTACCGACGATCAAATTTCAACCAATTTCATACAAATCACAATAAATTCCTACACATCTTCCTCCTCACTTCCAAGAGGCGATTTTCATGGATGCGAAAAAGAAGACTTAAAAGAACCAACTGAAATGGATTATTTTTTTCCTCTTCTTCTCGACGAGGATGATGACTTCTCCAATCCCGACTCATTCCAACCCAAATCAAACGAAGCTCCTTATTTCGACCCATTTATTTCCAGCGACTTCTTCGCCGACGACGAATTCCCTGAAAATCCGAATGACTACTCCAATCGTTTATCTAATCTAAAGATGCAGATGTCTGAATGGCCAACACAACCTTCTCAACCCGAAAGCGATTCTTCACCTTTATCTCCAGAAGGTTTATCAAGAATTACAAAAGAAATAAAAACTTTATCAAAAAGTCTTCCATGTGAGTCCTCCGGAGCGATTTTCGTGCATTTCGATTCATCAAATTTACGTAGATTGAAAGTTCTGGTTTCAGGAAGTGAAGACAGTCCATACGAGCATGGTCTTTACCTGTTCGAGGTGAAACTTGACGCGAGTTACCCGAGTACTCCTCCGAAGGTTCTTCTGAAAACGACTGGTCAAGGGACTTTTCGCTTTAACCCGAATCTTTATGAGACTGGATTCGTTTGTTTGTCGATTATTAACACCTGGGCAGGGGCTGTTGAAGAAATGTGGAACCCGAGTCTTAGTTCGCTGCTTCAGGTTTTTATTTCAATTCAAGCATTGGTTATGAATAATGATATCATTCAGAAAGAACCGGGATTCGCATCGGTTAAAACTGATTCTATTGAAAATCAGGATTATTCTATGGTTGTTAGATATGGAAACCTGGCTTATGCTATGATTGAAATGATTAGAAATCCTCCTGTTGAGTTTAGAGATGTTGTTTTTAATCATTTTGCTTTGAAACGAGGAAGAATTTTAAGAAGTGTTCGTGATTGGATTAGAAATTTGAAAAAAATTAGATCTTGTCATGATTCGATTGTTTTTCTTCATAATTGTACGGCTGTTGGAAAACTTTTGAATGATCCTATGCATGAGTTTAAAGTCTTGGCTCATGAGTTGAGGGTTGAATTGGATAAACTTACTGATATTGGATGACTAATAAATAACTAGTTATTCATCTGGATTTTCTTGAGGGGCCGGCTTACAAATCAAAGGAATTTTACTCATATCAAAAGGTTGATCCTTAAACTCCGATTTTTTCCACATATCCATCAAAGCATTCTGAGCCTTTTCCTCTTCAGTGCTAGGAAGTCCCTTAAGTTTCCTTTCATGTTCATACATAACTTTCCTAATACCAACTTGTGTTTCCTCATCATACTCATCAACCCTTCTGCTAGTATCAACAGTCTTGGGGTCAATCTCAGCATGTCCAGCGAATGCGCTTTTCCATACACAATCCTTCGACTTTTCCAAATTAACAACAAGTGATCCTTCATCAATATTCCAATACGAGTTTTGTTTATGAATAGTCTCAGGCAGGTCAGAGTCAATAATCACTTCACTTTTAACAACAACCTTCAAATGCTTCGTATCAAACTTCACATTTATATCCTTCGACTTTGTATTCGCCGGAAGAGGGAATTGAAGAGTCACGTCGCTCAAGTCTTGACTCCATTTGTAATTTTCTGTCGATGCTCCGTTGTATGTGCTGATACTTGAATCGACTTTCACTTTTGGAGGGTCTTGTTTTGATGCTTCTGAAGAAATTTCTTGGGTTTTTGGTTCTTCTTTTGGAATAACTACTTCTGGAATTGGTTGAGATGGCGGAGTTGGTCTTGGCTTTGGAGTGAATGGATGCTCTCTGTTGTATTCTTCTCGGAAATGCTGGTATGTCTTGTATATCATTTGTTCTGAGGCACCTGGAGGGAAACCTGCTGCATCGCCTGGGTTTGCGAGGACGAAAAAATCGGTGCGTCTTTTGAGAAATCCGAAGAATTCGAATAAAATTCGATCGATTGAACCTAGATCTTGAGCTAACATAAAGAGCATATCGTCGTATCTCCCTGACATTTTAGAATTATTTTTCTAGAATGCAATGAGGAGATTAGAAGGCTTTTGCATGAGATTTAGATTGGAAGGATGGCAAGTGATTAAAGAGGTTTAGTAAATCCCTTCATCACCTCAACCTC
Organism: Stentor roeselii; assembly: GCA_006503475.1. Lineage (NCBI taxonomy): Eukaryota > Ciliophora > Heterotrichea > Heterotrichida > Stentoridae > Stentor > Stentor roeselii. The sequence continues at coordinate 74,348 of RSEH01000021.1, read as the reverse complement.
TCCAAAACCCAATCCCAAAATAAAAAAAAAAAATTCCCCTCTCCAAACAAAAACCACCTCCACCCCAAAACCCCCAAAACCCCAAAACCCTTAAAATTTTTTCCCTAAACCCCAAAACAAATTCCCCAGATCCAAGCACCAATCCACCCTGTTCATTCCCCTGTTCTCCTCCTTCTCCAGCAGATCTAAAAAGTCCTTTCTTTCGAATGGACTCAAATAAAATATGGCTGCAGGAAAGCCTCGAGGTATTCGAGCAGGACGCAAGCTCATGAAGCGAAGACGTGAACAAAGATGGGCCGACAAGAGTTACAAGAAGGCACATTTGAGTTCTAAGTTCAAAAAGCCATTTGCAGGAACCTCCCACGCAAAGGGAATAGTCGTAGAAAAGTTGGGAATTGAGTCGAAGCAGCCAAACTCTGCCGTCAGAAAGTGTGTCAGAGTGCTTCTCAAGAAGAACGGAAAAAAAATCGCAGCCTTCGTCCCGAACGACGGTTGTTTGAACTTTATTGACGAAAATGATGAAGTCTTGGTGGCTGGGTTCGGACGTAAGGGACATGCCGTCGGAGATATTCCGGGTGTCAGGTTCAAGATTGTCAAAGTCAAGGGAGTCTCTTTGAAAGCACTTTATTTGCATAAGAAAGAGAAACCTCGTTAAGTAATCACTTGGTTAGTCGAGTAGTTGTTTAATGGAATGGAATTTAGCAATAGTTCAAGGTTGTTGGGTTATTAGAATGGATTTATAATAATGTCGGATTTTAAAGCGAAAAAAAATCTGGTATCTTCGTCGTTGACCACTCATGAACATTCTTATCTTAGAGAAAAAAATAGAAAATTTGAAGGAAGTCTTAAGAGAAAAATCAAAAAATCACCATGTTCGATGAAAAACTTGAAAAATAAGGATAATAAATCTCATTCAAAAATTATTTCACCGAAGTTTCTTATTGACTCTTCTCTTAGTTCATCTATTTTAGAAGAAATTCAAGCTTTTAAAGAAAAAAAAATCTTGGAGTTCAGAAAAACTCTGGAAAAGTCGGAAAATGTTTCACTGCCAGTAAGGGAAAAATAGGCTTATGTTGAGAGAAAAAGAGAAAAAATCAGAGAAATGAATGAAATTGCAGCTCAAAAAAGACTCGAAATCAGAAAAAAACTTGAAGAGGAAGAAATGACCCGCCTGGAAAATGCAAAAAAAATCAAGATGCAAGATTTACAAGAAAATTTTGAAAAAATCAAGGAAAAGATAAGGGTTAAAGAAAAAATCAAAGAAAAAATCAGGAAAAAAAGAGAAAATAAAGAAATTAGTCTTGAGAAACATAAGAAAAAGCAAATTTTAATGGAAAATATAAAAAATTACTACAGTGACAAAATCCAAGAACTAAAAGAAAAGCTGCAGAATGAAAAATATCAAAATGAAATCATTCGAAATGAGCAAAAAACTCTTGATTCACTAATCCGACAGTCAAGATCCAAAGAAGACCCTCAATGAATTTACCTAATTTAACTTATTTTCCAACTACTCTAGTTCAATTCCATCAAGTTCATCAACCAAAATTGGCATTTTCCAGTAGTTGACTTCAGAAAACTCAGGATTTCCACTAGGAGAAAGAGGTCCTCCAGAAAGTCTTCTTTGAGCTAAAGGCGATTTCTTATTAAGCACATCAACTTTATAAGAGTTTTCACTTTCATCAATTTCGATCTCAAGTGTATTCTTCGCGCCACTTTCTTCTTTTTTCTCTTGTTCCTCTCCCTTCAAATAATTTTCCTTCCCTTGGTCCACTTCATCCTTGACCTCTATTGAAGGCTGTATTTTTTCCTGAGAATCTTCAACATTTTGCATTTCTTTTTCCTCTTGATTTTCTTCTTCTTTTTCTTCAGAAGGTTCAATTTTACTCTCAACTTTCTCAAAGTTTTCAAAATCGCCTTCACTTGAAGGATTTTTAAATTTTCTTGACAAGTCACCAAGCTGCAACTGATCAATTTTATTTCTTTTGTCGAGATATCCAACTATAAACTGTTTCCATTCAACATTTTGAGTAAGTTTTTCAAAAATTAAAGGATTTCCACAGTTTTTAAGTAAATTTGCGATTTTATGAACGATTCCTAAGTTTCCAAGTCGATGTCTTTGGTTTTCTCGTTTAGAGGTTTGGATGATCTTGTTCAAGAAGTCCTGGCTCAAGATGAAATTTTGGAAAAGGTCTTCATTTTGACTGGCAAGTGCATTGACGACGATTCCTTCGAAGAGGTTATGTAAGAAGGAGGTCCAGGGGTACTCGAAGAAGAGATCATAAACAGCTTTAAAGACTCCTGACTCTGCGAGAGCCTTGACCAGGTTATCATCAGGGATTCTAAGAAGAACTGCCACAAGTTCAACGATTTTCAGTCGATGGTCTCCAAGTGGTTCGTATTCATTTTTCATGGTATTGACCATTCTTTTCCCTTGTCTTTCATTCAAAATCGCGATGATCAGTCTCAGGTTTTCCTTGAAGACCTCCCCGCTGAAGTAATGCTCGGTCACTGACTTAAGACTCACTTTAAGATTCGCTTGAAGAAGTGACTTCAAGATATTCACCGATGCTACTATTCTAAACGACTCTGCACTTTGAAGACACTCGAAAAGCACTTGAATCGTCTCGTTACTAATCAAAACTTCCATCAGGTCTTTAGATAAATTTTCTGATGAACGGAAAATCAGGTCCACAATAACTTGACTTGAATTTGAAACTTGGTACTTTGAACCTGATTTTAAAATTTGGGTTAAAAGTTGAAGAAGAGTTTTTTGTCCAGAAAGAACACTTGGGTATTGGATGTTGTCGAGAAGAAGGAGCTTTAGGCTTATGTCGTAAAAGCCCTTGTGAGACATGTGCATGGGAAACTTAAGTAGACTTCCTGAAGAGACCAGATAGTCTGTGGCTCGCTCTGGACAACGGGAAATCATTGCGACTAAGACTTTAGAAAAGTAACCAACAAGGGTTGAATTCGGGTTTTCCTGATGTAAAAATTCGAAGAATTGACTCATCAAATCAGGACTCTCTACAATTTTTTCATGTAAAGGACTGGCATCTCCAAGGACTTCAGAAGCAGTGAAAGGGTGGTTTTGACATCTTCTCTTGTCAGCATCATGATCAGGGTACTGAGTAATTAACTCAATCAAATTTGACAACTTTTCATTGTCTAGGCTGATTAGAAGTTACTAGTTTATCAACTTCCCGTTTTGATTGCGAATCTCTTGAACGATATTCTCCTCGTTTAGTACGTCTTGAAGGGTGACTGACTCTCTTGACAGCAGCTGATCAATGACCTGGCTATTCATTTGAAAGCGCTGGAGAGTTGCCCAGAAAGCGCTTGGAAATTGCATTTTTATTATTCACTGGCTGATTAAAATTACTATTTTGAAGGATTTAATCAAGAAAATTTGAATTTTTTGAAGAAAGGGATAATAGAAAATATGAAATCAAGGAAAATATGAAAAAATCCAAAAATCGAAGATTTTTGGATAGAAGGGAGAAATATTAGAAAAATAATAAATTATAGGTGAGCTGGAGAAAAAACACTAAGAGAATACTTATAACTATAAATTTGAAATTTCCATTAAATTACTCCTTTCAGTAGTTGTCCTGACTTTCTTGCTTTTCGTCAATGTACTTCGACCCGCTATTCCTAAAAGCATATTCAAATATCTCAGGAATATCCTTACCAGGTTCAGAGTACAAATAAGCTGTGAAGTACTTATTCTGAATAAACCCACAGATGCAAATCAAAATGAACCATCCCAAAAACAGAGCGGTAGCCACATATCGACCTCCAAATGTACTAGTTAGTGAAACAGTATACAAGATTTCACTATATCCCGCAATGACGATACTGAAAATAAGCCACAAATTCGCAATTCCATAGCAATACCCTCTGTAAAACTTCAGACTTAAAGCGTAAAAAAGCAGATAAAAACTGAATAAAAAGCCGAATACAATTTCATTAGAGTAAAAAACTGTTTTACTTAAAATTACTGCGAATATTTGGAAAATACTCTTGTAGAGACTGTATCTTGGGTTTTGTTTTATATTTAAAGTCTTTTGTTTGTCCTGCCAGATAGGTCTGAGATATAAAAACGAAGGCAAAAAGACAGATAAAGTGATGATCCCTAATATAGACAAGCTCAGATGTGATCCAGTCCAGCAGTAAGTATTGCAATCATGAATATTGTAACTATTTTTTATGCCACTTTCAACACTTTTAGTGCAAGTAAAGGTATCTAAAATAACTGAAAATATTGGTATAAACGCAATTTCTCCATAAATAGGCATAAGATACTCTGAGCAAAAATCCAACCAGTTAAACAAATAAGACCTGAGAACAATCACTTTTTTGCTTCTAAGAATAATGAGAACAGAAATACATTGAAAAATCCAACAAATAGTAATAACTATCATGATTAAATTCCAAAAATCACTTCCTTTGAAATACAAAAAGCTTCGAAAGTTGATTCCAGTGATCTCACTAACAGACTTAACAAGACTAGAAGAGTCAGAAGGCGAGACTCCTAGAGAAAAGTACTGAAAAACTTCAATTGAAATCACTATAAAGACTACCATATCTTGGCCTGTTATGAGTTTTCTGCAGGTTATCATTTCAAGTTGTGACTTGTATATAAATTTCCAGTATATAAAAATAATTATTCCAGAAAAGGCTCCAAAAACAAAACAAACGATGTATAATGCTTTTAAACCGGATGAAGAGTCTTCAGCTTTTGTTTCGTCGAATGGACAGTTTAAACTAAATCGGTAGTCTGAGGGAACTTTATCTGATTTACCACTCCAATCTACCTCTCTGATGATTTCGAAAGGGTTCTGACTGGATGGGTCGTAAAGAGCAGTATAAACTTCAGATGGAGTATTATTTAATAATAACACGTTTGTGACGTACATAGGTTGATTACTTCTGTCATTAGTATCCTGCGAAATAGAGACAGTTCCGGAGCAGCCGATAAACCTACATCTTCTTATATAACTATTCAACACTTTAGCATCTTCATAATCATATCCCATATTCACAACATTCGTAATACTCCTTGCAATAATCATTCCCTGGTCAAAAGCAGGACATTTAAAAGCAGTATAACTTCCAACTTCCTTAATAATCTCTTTTTCCATCATCTGCCCATAGCTGCCGCTCCACTCAGCCAAATAAACTCCAAGAGTCCCAGTCATAATTTCTTTTCTTTTATTACAAACCACTTCATCTTGAATACCATTACAAAAAGCCGCTCCAGTCTTAGACTGAAACAAGATCTGAAGGTCGCCATTCCTCATGCCGAGGTCATAAAGTCCTTCAACCAGTTCAAAAAGATCAGCAGACGGAATCAACGCAACAAATATTTTCGCTCCACAATTAATAATCTCCTTCATTTTATCCTTATCCTGTTCAAATCTGCTCTTCGTGTAAAAATTTTCAATTTTCCAGTATTTTTTCTGATTCAGTATTTTTATATTACTTCCCAAAGCTAGACTTTCAAACTTGTCACACATTGAAATGAACTTCGGGATGTTGGTACAAAGGACAGCTACTTGTTTCCATCCATAGATTTTTATTATTGTCATCAGGACTACGACGTTGTAGGTATTCGGTGCAATGACTCGCATATAAGTTGGAAAAGCGGCTTTGTCTGTCATTTCTGTGCTTGTGTCAGTACCGATGACGGGACTAGGATAAAAATAATTAACGTAAGGAACTTGTGAAGGATACCAAGAAGGACTAGCGAAGCCTATTCCAAGTTCGCCTACTTTGTTTAAACATTCAGAGATATAGCTTTGGTTGTCTGTATTCACTCCACAGTCGGTGTAGATTGGAGTGAAGTTAAAATTTGGTAGAAGATCTGAGTCGTTATTTGCCACCTTTGCTGCGAAAACAAGACCGAGCATTTGACCTGGGTTGAAAAATGTTGCAGGAACTCCTGGACCATTATTTTGTCCACCTGCATAACCGAATTTTACTTGAGTTCTGTAGTTGTGGATAAAGTCCTTGCTGCCACCTGGGAATACTAAAGGTTGTGTGAAGTGGATGTGGGTCTCGTTCACTGAGCCGACATTTTTAAGTACTGATGACTGGACATTAAGGATAGAGTAATCAGATTTTGCTTGATAATCAAAGTATTCCTGAACCAGATTATTAATACTATTCTGTGAGTACGACCAAGTTAGTTTTTCTTTAATATAATCCAGCATATTCTCAATAGACATCTGATAAAAAGTTGAAGTAGTTGACGACTTTTCCAAACCTTTCGGTACAAGGTAAATCAATCCAGATATCATTGTTTCTATAAGACACTCTGAATATATCAAAATTCCTGTCCCTTCTCCTGTTAACTTCTTATTATCAAAAGCACTTAAAAGTCTTTTCGTCACTTCCTCTCTCGCAATGATAACAAAAACCTTTATACTTGAAGGTTTAATGATCTTAGAGATCATGCTTTCAATGTCAGACTGTCGCATGTCATCTGCAATGATATATCGAAAATTGGGGTTTTGGCCTGATTCATGCAGTAACTGCTCAGAACTCCTTATTAAAACCGGGTCTTCTGAAGAGAAAATCGCAATTTCTGACCAATTAAGCCATTCAAGCAACTTCATCAATGAACTCACTACCCGCTTCGGTGAAGGAACTAAAGGATTTTTGAAATTAGGGCCAAGGTCTTCAGTGTAGTAAAGAGAAACATAAGAAATTCCTACTGCTTCACAGAGATTTTGAATCTTGAGACTTGAAATTACCGCAAAAGTTGCATCGATTGCAAGAACTGAACTTTGAATCAAGGATTCTGTTATTTCTGAGTCATTTATTTGGAGTAATGAGAAAAAATCAGCGTGAACTTTTGGCATTGCTTTGAGAAAGGAAGGTGTTGTTTTAGAGGTTATTAGCAGGACCTGTACTTCTGATGCGAAAGTGGCTGAGATAATGAGTAGAGTTACAAGAGACATTTATAAAGTATTAAGAAAAACTATTTGTTTATCTAAATTTATTCTAAATTCAGCGCAAGTAAAAAAAACGATTTTTTTATATCTTCGTTTTTTTTACATTAATTAAACCAAAAATTTACTTATATAAATTTCGACCACCTGAAAAAAACCAAAGAAATATTCAATCAAATCCTAATAAATAATGAGAAATTCATCTTTAATCACCTATACATCTAATTTATCTCAACCTTCACTTACCTCAAGAAGTCACTTCCCGACATCATCAGTAGATTTCAACGCAGAATCCAAACTAAACTCACCTTACAAGCATTCCTCAAGAGCCTCTCAAATAACTTACTTCAGTAACTCAGAACCGGCAGGTCCAATCCAAGGCAACAGGTCAGTTAAATCATCAAGGAACTCATCTCAATCATATTTTGATAAAAAAGAGACTGATAAGCTTTTCGAACGTCTTTATTCAGAAGCAGCGAAGAAAAAATTGGCTTTAGAGCAAATTCGAGCACTTGAAAAAGATAAAGATTTAGAAGAATGCACATTTCGACCTGAAATTTCTGAATCTCATGTAAAAAGTGTTGTTTTTGAAGGACTTAGCTTTGAACATGTGAAGGAAAAAGAAGAGTTTCGAAAACAGCAGAAGACGAAAATTGAACTTCAAGGATGCACTTTTAGACCCAAGACTAACTCGATTTGTGTTGCTAGGAATGAGAAGAGCTTTGAAAGACTTTACTCTGATGCTGAAATATTTAGGCAGAAAATGAGGGATAAAGAACTGCAGGTTAAAGATAGGGAAATGGATGGATGTACTTTTAGACCTCGGGTTTTAAAACCTTGTCAGAGTGCGAATGGAAAGGTTTATGAAAATTTGTATAAGAAGTACCAGGACACCCAAAAAGAAAAGCGAAGAAAAGAGATGGAAAAGCTAATCCAAGAAACCGATTCCAACAACTTCATTCCAAAACTAGTAACCCCAAGAAAAACCACCGATTCCCCGAACGTCTACGCAAGACTCTACGCCGAGGTTCAAACCCGTAAACAAAAAGAAAAAAAAACCCAAGAATCCCTTTCACCCCGTAAAACTCCAAAAAAATCCCAAGAAGAAGGTCCTCCAAGATACGAGATTTTATTCGCATTAAGCAAATCCTCAAGTCTTCGAAAACTCGAACTCCAATCAAAGTTACTTAAAGACGCAGGAATCAGTTTCAAGCCTGACCTTTCAAAAACAAACTCTCCATCAAGAGCGCGATCAAAAAATTCTAAGTAATTTATAAATGGTGCGAAGAACTGAAGGAATTTTCATTTGCTGGTAAGACCCAGACAGTGACGAGCCAATAAAACAGCTTTTAAAACATCTAAACCAAACTCATCAGTTTATAATAAAAGACCTGGCAGAAGGGCAGCTATTCGTAAAGCAAGAGTCAATCAAGTTCATTCGTGACGAGATCGAGAAGTACCTGGACCAACAGACTTACAAAGGAAACGAATAGTCTTGTGAATAATGAACGTTTCTTTCAGAGTAGCTTTAATAAATATGGGAACAGTTTGTCATTGTTTTCAAAGCGGACAATCAGTTGAAAATACTTCTTTGCAAGGGCATAGTCGACCTTCTGAAAACTCACAAACTAAGAACCAGACGATTAGTATTGACCACTTCAACATTGAAAGGGTTTTAGGAAGAGGAGCCTTTGGAAAAGTCTTCCTGGTGACGAAAAAGGACACTGGGAACTTGTATGCTATGAAGGTGTTAAAAAAAGGAGAACTTGAAAAGAGGAACCAGATCACGAATACCAAGATGGAAAGACAGATCATGGGAGGTGTTGACTATCCTTTCATTGTTCAATTAAAATTCGCTTTTCAGACCTCGGATAAACTTTACATGATTCTTGAATTTATCAATGGTGGAGAACTTTTTTTCCATTTAAGGAAAAATCAGAGGTTTACTGAAGAAAGGACAAGGTTTTACGCGGCGGAGGTTTTACTTGCTTTGAACTATCTACATAGTCGGGATATCATTTATCGCGATTTGAAACCTGAAAATTTATTGATTGATGCTGAAGGACACATAAAAATCACTGACTTTGGATTGAGTAAACAATTTTTTGAATCTCAAGGAAACATGGTCACTTATTCAATGTGTGGAACTCCTGAGTACCTTGCCCCTGAAATCATTAAAAAATGTGGACATACAAAAGCAGCTGATTATTGGAGTCTCGGTATTTTAATCTATGAGATGCTTAATGGTTCTCCTCCTTTTGTAAACGGAAATAAAAGTTTGCTTTATAAGGAAATTTTGAATAAACCAGCTCCTATGAAATCTCACTTTAGTTCACAGGCGACTTCTCTTTTGACTGGGTTACTTGAAATAATACCTGAAAATAGGTTTTGTGAGTTCAATGAAATCAAAACTCACCCGTTTTTTGAAGGGATTGATTGGACCATGCTTGAAAAAAAAGAAGTTATTCCACCTTTTAAGCCGAAAATCACAGGTCCTATGGATCTTAGAAACTTTGATAAAAATTTCACTGATGAAAGGGCGGCTGAGAGCATTGATGTTGCTAATATGAGTGAAGGACAGAAAAATAGGAATAGATATGAAGGGTTTACATATGAAGGCAATAAAATTTAAGGATAATAATTTAGGAGCATTGGAAAACTTTATGGTTTACATAGGATTTATAAGGAATAAATGATTTTGTGAAAAAGACTTAAGTTAATTAAATATTTCCAATCACCTTCAAAATACTACCTAAAACTATTGACTATAAAAATAATTTCCATCAAACTTATCCTATAACTAACCACTTTCAACCTATATATCTTCATTAATCCCATAATAATGTCTAACGATAATCACTCATTTAAAAATAACGAAGCCAATCCAGAAGATCATCAAGCCAACACGCCAACACCCGAGGTACGTCCATCATCATCATCTCCGAAATCACAGAAACAAAAGAATCTTCGTTCATTTTGCCAGACTCCAAATTCCAAGCGAAAAAAACTTCAAGATTCAACAGGTCCTGACTCTATTTTCCATTCATCTCCACACAAATCCCGTTTCGACCACTCAAGCATTCCAAGAATAGGAATAAACATCGACCAATGCAAGGCAGATATAAATTATTTAGAACAAGAACACAAAAGTCTTTTATTCGCTGAGCAAAAACTACTGAAAAAAGACTGGAGCAGTGCAAAAAAACAAGCAAAACAACTACTTGAAGCTGATTTACTTAAACATGAAGGACTCATGGTTAAAGACAGGACAGAACTCAAGAAAATGATTGAAATTAAAGAAAAAACACGGAAAATTGAACTGCAAATTGAAAGAAAAGCAGAATTTCTTGCACTTGTTCAGGCAAAGAAAAAACTTAAAGATGAGGAAAAGAAAAGACTCGCTGAAAGGATTGAAATGGATAAAGAAAAAAGTTTAAAGGCCAGAAAAGAAATGGATGAGAAAAAAGAAAGGCTGAGAAGAGAAAAAGAAGCGAAAAGATCCTCATTTTTAGAATCTCTAAAAGCGAATAAAATTATAGAAGCTCAGGAACATTTTAGGATGAACAAGGAAAAAGAATTTGAAGACGCTTCTGAGATAATCGGTAAAAAGAAAATTCTCCAAGAAAATTGCAATGGACAAAGAAAAATCCTAGAACACACTGAAACCCTGATATTTAATTAAAATCCTCCAACCAAAAAAACCTAAAAATTCTAAAATAATCCCAAATCACTAAAAAAAATTCTAAAATTCATTCCAAACCTTCTACCCTCTCTAATCAACCTCAGTAATCAAATCCATGTCAATGATCCTATCCAAAACAATCCATTATAATTATGCTAAGAGCAGATACCGAAAAAGTCTACATAGAACATTGCGTAAACTGCCGAAGCCACACATGGTGCACGAATCACGATGAAGAAAAATACAAAGAATACTTCAGCCGTTGCCAAGCAAGTATCTCAAGAACCTGCTACAATGTAACTGTAGTCGAAAACCTTGTCCCAGAAGGCTTTTCCGACCAGTTCATCACTGACCCGACCATCAGCAAGCCAGGAAAATTCCACTTTCCAAGAATCGGCTCATTTGAGGTCTACTTCCGCGGAGTGCGGATATTTTCCAAGATCGAATCAATGAAATGGCCACAAGCTATGAAACTAGCTGAAAAAATCAAAGAAATTCAAGAAAATCCTCCATCTGAAGGCCTCAAGAAAAAAAAAGGAAAAAGAATCAAGTCTGCCTTTCCAGGGAAGAAGAAAAGGATTAAAAAAGGGAAGAAAAAAACTATGAAAAAAAAATTAGCGGAAACTGAGACTAGGACACCTGTTGACCAGCCGAAACCACGAAAGCAGTTCGAAGAACTGTTTAAAGATGAGTCTTCATCGTCTTCTCGGAGGAAGAACTCGGACTCGGAGCAGCCGGTGCCGCCTTACGATTATTATCAGTACCAGGCAAGGGCGAAAACACCTCCAAGACATTTGGATAGCTTCGGACAAGCAGAATTCTCACCTCCTGCAAAAATTAAAGAAAAAACTCCAGAAGTCCAAAATCCGGTCAGACCACCTTCAAATCCAGTGAAAGAAATTCAAATGATAGATAAAGAACCTCAACAGTCTATTAAAGATATTCAAAAACAGGGAAAAGAAAGTCAAAATTCTTTAAAAGAAATACAAAATCCTGTTAGACAAGTAGTGAAAGTTGAGAAGTATTCTAGTGACTCTAGTAAATCGAGTTCAAAGGGAAAAAAATCTAGTGGATCATCTTCGGAAAGCTATGAAAGCAACCCTGAGATTGAAAAAATCGACCTTCTTGGACATTTGAAAAGAAATGATGAGAAAAAAGATTTTGAAGGGTCTTCGAGTGAGCAAGATGAGTACAGATCTGAAGACTATGAAAAATATCAGAGCTCCAAAGAGTCTTCGGATAAGAAAATGGAAAATGAACCAAAGTTGAAAAAACATGAGAGTCAATCTGACCAGGACTATGGAGACGACTATGAAAACTCTAGTCAGTCTTCGGATAAGTCATCGTCGAGCAGCTCTGGACAAGCGGATTATGATCAGGACTTTGAGGATCAAGAAGAAAATCACCCTGTTCGCAAAGTCGATAAAAGTTTTCCAGTGAGTTTGCCTTTGGGAGAAGAAAACAGGAAAAAGATCACTTATGAAAATAACAGCTCTGATGATGCTACTTTCTTTATTAAGTCTTCGCATCCTGAACTTATGTCGGTTAAAGATGAAGAACTTGTTATTAGGAAAGCTGTTAAGGAAAAAATTCAGCTTAGGTTTGCACCCATGATTGAAGAATGTGAGAAAAAGTACTACCTTTACATTGACAAGGACTCTTCTCCTTGGGAATGTATCGAAATAGTAGCACAATACCAATAATAGTTATATTATCTTAAAATTCATGGCTGATGTAGAAATTGATGAAATATTTTAGAGTTGAATTTTGTCTGAAATTAATTTTATGTGAATATTATCTTTAAACTTTAAAGGATAATATATCATTCTCTTTACAAGTGATAGATCAAGTACGAATAAAGTAACCCCAATCATTTCATCAATAAAAACTGAATATTTTAACTATTTTCTAAATTTTCAAAGAATCTTCCAACATAATCCCAAACCCTTTCTCTTCCAAGTCCCTAATCTAACCTTAACTAACTAAGAATGTTTTTTAGCTTCAGCACTTTTAATAACTTCATCAAAAGAAAAAGGTGCGAACCTAATTCCATTGCCCTTGTAAAACTTATTCATAAATTCCACCCAATGAAGCCTAAGAGCATGCAAGAAGCATTCAAGTGAGTCCATGCACATAAGTACTCCAACAGTAACATTAGCAAACATAAAGAATCCAACAACAACAAGTATCGGGTTTCCACTTTCAATAGTAGTAACAAGCGTCTTTTCAAAGAAAACACTTGCCAGCTGAGCATGAGCAAGACTCAACGCCCAAAGCCTGAGATAACTGGCCGTGTTACTCACAGCTCCAAGCACATACTCAATAGTTTCAATCATCTGATGAATGAAAATTTCTCCAAATCCGTGATCGTCATGCCCGTGATGTTCCTTGTCAAACTCTTCATAATCTTCAGATTTCTTATGATGTGCCTGCTTTTTACTCGAGTAATACAAAATCACCGGCTTCGGGAAGAGCATGACAGGAACAGCGAGTAAACCAATTAACAGTAAAGTCAATTGAACCTTTTCCTGCTCTTTCCCATCTCCCCAAAGTGCCCTGCCGTCATCATCTAATTTTCCTAGTTTCAAAAACATGTTCATCAAAACAGTAATCAAATTCGGTGCATTATCATTAAAGTTATAATCCCACGACGTGCACCACTTAATCAAAATCATTAAAATCATATACCCAAAAATACACGACATAAAAACCAGCTGAGGAATAAACTCAAAGAAAAAATCTGTTTTACTTCTAAAGTGAATCGCATTCGCTCCTTTAAAGAAATTTCCAGCAATCATCTGAATGACTCCAAAAATGACAGAAATTTTCATTTTAAAAGAGTTGAAAAAAATCAGTTCATTTTTAGACCTGTACCAAATCGGGTCAAGTCCGAAGGGGTAGGTCCTTTCAAGTTGTCTTTGATTATACTCGAACTTCTGTTCACTCCACCCGCTGCCGAAGAAGTTGAAAGGGATTCCAAGGAAGTCATTATAAATAAACCCTGAGTAAGTAGCACAAAGTCCCATCATGAGGAGTAAGTACCTGACGGGTACAGCAGCTTTAAATAATCCTCCAGAGCTGAGAATAGAGTCCTTTGCCCAACAAAGATAAGTAGCGAACATTGTCAAGACCAGTCCATGCCCGACATCTCCAAACATGACTCCGAATAAGAAGGGAAAAGTGACTGCAGAGAAAAAAGCTGGATTTGCTTCTTGGTAATTTGGAATACCGTAAGTGTCAACAATGCTCTGAAATGGAGCGGTGAAGTCATTTAACCGGAAATAAGTAGGAGGGGTCTGGTTTGAAGGGAACCCGCCTTGCACTTCTTTTAAGTACCCGGCACTTAAAGCTCTTAAAATCCTGGGCTCGTCGCTTTTAGGGCACCAGCAGTTGCCGAAGAACATGTCGCCTTTAAGTGTGAACATGTTTAAGTTGTAATAAATGGATTTTTCCTTGATGATGAATAATCGGTATTCTTCAATCAGTGAACAAACACTTTCAGCTCTTGGAGTTGCGAGTTTTCGTAATAAACTGACTACTGCTTGTTTTGTTTTCTCTAAAATTTCAGCATTTCCTGCGATTTCTTCTTCGTTTCTTCGCCATTCCTGGTCTAGGGCTTGAGGATCTGGAGGAATTGCGTATCTTCTGATACCGATTGTATCGCAGATCCTTCCGAGTCGAGTGCTGATGTTTCCACTTTGATCTCCTTGATACATTATGAAAAAAACAGACTTTTTATTATGTTTTTTTTTGTCCTCTTGGTTTTCGATCTCGTAGAAGAAACTCAGGGCATTTCCGCGAGTTATGCGGAAAACCATTCTTTTGAAACGGTTTATGTCTTCGTTTTCTATGATTCCTGCGATTTTTGAGAAAAAACTACCTCCGATGCCTTCTCCTTCTGCTCCGAAAGCATCTCGCGCCTTGGCCAGGACTGTTTTTTTTTCATTGAGATAATCCATGCCTGTGCTAAGCTGTTCATAGTTCTTCAGCTGAAGAATTAAAGAATTTTCCAAATTTTCCAATTCATTTTCTAAGTTCTCAAAGTGAGTCCCTGCTGGAATCTTGTTGCTCAGAAGGTCTCGGTCGATTAAATCAATGATTGTCAATGAATCTTTCGCTTCTGTGATGTGAACTTTGAATCTTTCTTGCTCTTGTGCAAGGAAACGAAGACGACGCTCGGCTTCTTCGCATCTTCGGATGTAGGAAGCGTACCGACGGTTGAATACTGCAAGGTCTGTGTTTTGGTCGACGAATTGAACTGCGGAGAGCTTTCCCAGCTGGTTGAGAACTTCCCAGACTTGGTCACTCGGAATTACGATGCTGTAGTAACCCATTTCTTCTGACCTTAAGAAACCCATTTATATCCATGGCTTTGATGAGAGGTTGGTTGAAGGAGTTTTTTAGAAGGTTTAGAAATTTTAGGGAAGGATTGTTTTAAAGGATTGAAAATTTTGAGTTCTTGGGTTTAGAGATATCGGGTTTTAGTTGAGAATTATAAATGTTAGTATTGGATCAATTTACCAATTTTAGAATTTGATGAAAGAGAATTATTGGAAATTTTGATGATTATTTTGGAATATTGGTTTTTAGGGTGTTAAAATAAATCAGGTAATTTTTATTAGTATTGGATGAATTTACCAAGTTTAGAATTTGATGAAAGAGAATTATTGGTAATTTTGATAATTATTTGGAAATATTGGTTTTAGGGTGTTAAAATTATCAGGTATTTTATAGAAATCCTTTTCTAGCACTTAATCAATTTCTTATCCCTCTTACCACAAAGTTCCCAATGGAGATTTTTAAATAACTCTAAAATGGGAGCAGGTGCAGGTATTGCATCAACCGGAAAATTTGACTGGGGAGCAGTAGGAAACGTTCAAATAAAAAGCATGACCTACTCGATGTTTATCGACCAAGGAAAAAACCAAGAAAAAACCAAACTCCCAGGTTCAAGAATAACTGAAAGTCTCCTAACCTGGGTAAACAAAGAGTTCACCTTAGAAGACATCCGATGCATAGACTACGATTCAGGAAAAACAGTCGAATTTCCTCATTTACAAGCAAGATTCCGATTAAACGACTCTTGGGAATTCGAAGATTTAATTGATACAGAAACTTTAATTTCCAATTTTGAAGCCAACTGCAAAAGAGTCTTAAATCAAGAGAGAAGAGAAAAAGTGATTAAAAGTTTTACTGTCAAATGTAAAGACTTCTGGAATAACATCAAAACCTTTTGGATTAAAAACTCACAGTTTTTAACTAAAAGGAATTCGAAACTTGCAGGATGTGATTGTTTTGAATTGAATTTGGTAAAAAAAGTGGATAGAAAAAATATTCATGCGTTTTTGGATAAGAAGTACGAACCGGATAATATTGGAGAAGTTTCTTATGGGTTGAAAGGAAAAATCACTGTTGAAAAAAGGAATGCTAGGCCTTTAAGGGTTTTTATTAGCAGGTCAACTTATGCTGAGGTTGAGAAGGAAGAGGAGATTTTATCGGAAGTTACTGAGGATTATTCACTTTTTATATTGTGTTGGGAAGAATACCCGATACTAGCGTCTGATGAGTTTATCAGGTCGGAAGTACGAAAGTTCAATGAGTTGGTTAAAATAGTGGCGAAAGAATTTAAAAATAAAGAATTGCTTAAGTCCAGATCGAAAATTCTTTAAATCTGAAGACATTAATAATCTAGTCTTAATATTTTCAGCACAGACGGCTCTGGATCATTCCCTAAACTCGCCTCAAAAATCAAACTTTTATATCTAATCCTCTCCAACCTCCTAAAAATGCAATCCTTCTTATTCTTCAATTCCTTTATAACTTCTCTTTGTTTTTTTACTTCACAAGTAAGTTCTTCACTTCTTTTAACAGCCCTTTGAATATCCATCTGAATTTCCTCATTTCCCTTCTGAATCAAAGCACCATCCCTCGAAACTCTCTGAAGCAATTTTTCAAGTTGATCCGCAACTAAAATGCTAGAATTAAAATCAAGTCCTGTAGAAAACTGTGTAAATTTTTCATGACTAGTCTCAGAAAACATTCCTAAAAGACAAGGTGCAACCGATTTGATTAAATTCTGACTTTTCATCAATTCCGCTTTTGAAAGTTTTCTCACATTTTCAAGTTCATTTTCAGTGTCAATAAGCAAGTCCTTTAAAATGCTATTTTGAGTCTTAAGACTTTCAAGGGTTTCCATTTCACTAAGTTCAACAATTAAATTAGTATTCTTTAAAGGCAGTTGACATCAAAGTATTCCTGATAATCGCTCTTTCTTTAAAAGGACTGTCATCAGGGTAGTACTTTGGCAGTGAGGTTCCTCTGAACTTCTCACAAGTGATTCTTTTATTGCGGGTTGTTTGGATCTGTGTCATGATCAGCTTCGCCTCTTGTTCGAGTTCTTTTCTTTTCATTCTTTCGCTATCAATGAGCTCTTCCAATTGAATGATACGTTGCTCGTCTTTCAGCTTTCCCAGCATTTTTTTGTACTTTTCATTGTCGAAAGACCCAAGAACTGACTGCATTTATTATAAATGGCAAAGATTACTTTATATAAGGCGTTAGAAGATGCAGACTCGGTACTTTATTCTAGGAAAGGTCGGAGAAGGGACTTATGGAAAGGTCTACAAGGCACTTGACCAGATGACGAACAATACAGTTGCTATAAAAAAGATGAAACTCGAAGATAAAGAACTAGGAATTCCTCTTACAGCCCTTCGAGAAATCGTTTCTTTAAAAATACTAAAACATCCTTCAATTGTCCCTTTAATCGACTTGATTCTTCTCGACTCTGAGATTTTTTTAGTCTTTCCTTTCATGCAGAATGACTTAAAAAAATCACTGGACGAGAATCAGGTCGACAAGTTCAAGACCCAAAAATATCTTCGTTGCATTTTAAAAGCTATTCACTTCAGTCATTTTCAGAGAATCATTCATCGCGACTTGAAGCCGAATAATATTTTAGTTGATGAAGAATTTGCTTATGTTGCTGATTTTGGCTTGTCAAGGATTGTTAAACTTGACTTGAGGAACTTGACAAATGAAGTTGTTACTCTTTGGTATCGGGCTCCTGAGGTGTTACTTGGTGACAGTGCTTATGGATTCTCTGTTGATATCTGGTCGATTGGGTGCATTTTTGCTGAAATGGCGATGAACAGGCCGTTGTTTGCTGGAGATTCGGAAATTGATCAGATTTTTAAGATTTTTCAAGTTTTTGGAACTAGAAAGAATGAATATATGATGAAATTGCCGTTGTTTAGGAATAGTTTTCCTTCCTGGCAAGGGACTGAACTTGAAAATGTGGTCTTTGGAGTTAATTGGTTTGGAATTGATCTTTTGAAGAAAATGCTCTGTCTTGAACCTTCGAAGAGAATCACTGCTGAAGAAGCGCTGAATCATCCTTATTTTTTTCAAGAACCTTAATTTTCACCATGCATTAGTTATTAATTAGTACTTGAAGTTAAGGATTCGTATAAACAAGTGACTTGCTTACCGTCAATCAAGTTAATAACTGAAATCTGAATTGCAGAGATATCTTCAATATCATTAAAAGTTTTGATTTCAGTTAATGTGAGCAATATCAGGTAATTCGCGAACTCTTTTTCAATATCTGAACCATTCAGAACTTTAATAAATTCAGAACTGATTACGAAATCCTCATTAAATTCTGAAGAAACTTGCACCAAGCCTTCTGATTCTGAAATTCGAACACGATGTAAAAAGTTATTAATGATAACCTTTCCTTCAACTTGTTCTGAAACACGTCTGATTGCATTTTTCACAATACAAAAATCGACAGAGTAGCCATCTCGGTTCAGCTTTTCGGTTTGAACTTTAACAATCACTTTGAAATACTTTGGAATCAAACTAGTAAATTCTTTATGCTTCTCTAGGAAGAATGCTCTGATTTTATGAGATTTGAAATCTAGAGAAAGTAAATAAGTTGACTCCATAATTATACTGATCAAAATGAAATAATTCCTACACTGAATTAAATATCAAGTATTAATTACAAAAACTCAGTTATAACATGTGAATCGATTATTTAATAGAAAATGAGCTACCTTTTTTCAAACAATCAGATTTTTACCTATCAGATAGTTTTACACATTGCAAATCAGTCCAATTATTTCCCACAAAAATTTACCATGAAACAAATGACTTTTCTGATATTCTTGAAGAATTTTTCTCTAGAGTCCTACTCTCTTTACTCAGCTTCAATATTTGAACTAAAACTTTCAGAAATCTTAAAAGAATTCCGCTTTAGTTTAAAATCAATCATATTACAACAATCTGGTTCTTCAAAAAGATCAAAAACAAAAAATTCTTTAAAAAAATCATCAAGTAAATCCTTAAAAAATTCCCTTTCACTTTTCCAATCCCAACTTCTAAAAAGATGCGATATGACCTGGGAAAGCCTTCAATGCTACATAAAATCCTCATCATCATCAACCCTAAAAAATCTTCTAAACCAGTTAATATTCGACCTATCCCAACTCGAAAACGGAATTTTCCCATCAATTCCAGTATATCTTCCAGAAAAATCAACAATTTTTCAAGTTTTCAAAGAAATCTACTCAACAAATCTATTCATTTTAGACCTTCTAATGAGTAAATTTTTAAAAACCTCTGTAAAGATATCCTTCAACTCAAGTGAATTCAATTTTTTAACTGAAAAAGTAGAAGTCCTAAGCCAAGTCTCAAAATATTTCACTTACCAAAAGTTCAGCTTATCAATTCACGAAAGTCCAGTGCAAGTAATCCTATCAAGAAGCATCCATCATTATTCATCAGAAGACCCAGAATTTCCCTTAAAGTTGAAAGAAATGGAAGAAGATCATCAAGCAATGACAGAGATTTTGCTAGACTTAATCCAAGAAAAGACTTAATAAATAATCTATAAAGCGACTGCGAATAAGTTAACAATAACACTCAAGTTCTGGTTCTCCCAGGATATCAAACAATTCGCATCGAAAGGTGAATAAAAGCAAGAGTTTTGAACGTCAATCTGAGACTTTTCCGCAATGATGCAGTTGACCATGTACTTAAAGTTCGGACTGATTTTTTTCAAAGCATTTAAACTCATATCACAGATTTTATTGATCCATTCAGTAGTTTTTTCTTGTTGGTACATCGAGTCTTTCATGACTTTTTCAACGATTTTCCCGATATCTTTGCAAGCTTCTTCTTTCTAAGTATTTCTTACAAAACTATGAAAGCTGACTTCCATATATTATTACTACTGTAGATATAATTATTTTCATGTCTTGTACTCGAACTCAATTAAAAGTAATCGTCTTGGGAGACCCAGGTGTTGGAAAGACATCGATTTTAAATCGATTCGTGATACAAGAATTTTCATTTATTTACAAAGCAACAGTCGGAGCTGATTTCTTATTCAAAGAGTTTATCGTTGACGGGAAGTACATTTGTTTGCAGCTTTGGGACACTGCAGGTCAAGAAAGGTTTCAATCTCTTAGTAACTCTTTTTTTAGAGGGGCTGATTTTTGTCTTCTTGTTTATGATATCACTGATGAAGAGTCTTTTGAACATCTAGATTATTGGAAAAATGAGTTTATTCTAAGAAGGTCAACAGAAGATAGTTTTTTTCCTGTGATTCTTGTTGGAAATAAATGTGACTTGGATGATTGTCGGAAAATCGACAGTGCAACTGCTAGTGACTGGGCAAATCGACATAAAACATTGTTTTGTGAAGTATCCGCGAAGAATGATATCAGAATTGATGAGGTTTTCAGAGAGGCTACTCGAATGTGCTTGGATAGACAAGAGCATTCTGAGATTGGACTGCCGGTTAATGCTTTTACTTTAGGAAAAACTGAAAAAAATGATAAAAAATGCTGTTTTTAATGATTATGTAATCTTTAATGAAAGTTTAAGTTTCTACCTTTCGTCCTTGTTTCATTGTCTCTGATCGCAAAGGGATTATTTTTTCTGAAGACCCTGAGGATTTTAAGGTTGAAGCTTTTAGGACTTCTTTTTTCAGAGGTTTTTCAAAATGACTGAAAATTGACTTGTCGTAAGTTTTTTTTGAAAGTATTTGAATCATTTTCAGGTAGTCGATTTGATTTGGAGATTTTGAGTGAAAAATCAGGAAAGACCTTAGACAGGATTTTTCTTTTGTTGAACTTGTCAGACCTGATGAGGATAGTTCTTGGAAAAGGAAGGAAAGTGAGACTCTGCTTTTAAATTGACTGTGCTCTTGGATTGAAGATATGCATGTCTCGAAGTTACTTGATAAGTAGCTTGAAAGACGGTCTAGGTAGTTTTGGAACTCTTCAAGCGTGAAACTTTCGAAATCTTTAAAGTTTTTAAAGAACTTTTGGAGTATTAAGGACTTTTGAACAACTTGCTCACTTCCGAGTAGATGATTGATTAAAACTTGCTCTTCTGACTCACTTTCAAGACTAAAAAGTTTTTTTTTTAGGAAATTTTCAAGAGTTTCCTTGTCAACTTTATCATTTTTAGAGATTTTTGTGATTTTTTCTTCTAGTTTTTTTAAAGTTTTGTTGAAAATTCCTGCTCTTCCTTTAAGTACTTCGAAAATGTCATCGATATTGTAATCATTTTTCATTCTAGAACCGAGAATTTTAATGAAATCAGCTGATTTGATGAAAGTTTTTGAATGAGATTTAAAGAATTCTTCAAAATCTTGATCTTTGATATCAATAGAGTCCTGTTCAATGGCCATTTTTAAGATATCTCTGGTGAGTTCGTCTTGGTTTGTAAGACTTTTCACCCACTGTTCAACAGAAATCGAATTTTTCTTAAAAAACTCTAAAAATTGATTGAAAACATTTTCCACCTGGCCACCTAAACCTCCATTAAGACCCTTTTGTTGATTTTCTAAACTTTCAAGCTCCTTAATCCTATTTTCCAGTTCTTTCACTAATTGACAAGCATTTTCTTTTTCTTTATTCAATTTTTCATTCGATTCCTGAATTTTTTTAAAGTTTTGATCAGAACTTGTTAATTTTTCCTTAAGTTCTTTTATTTCTTTCTTAAAGTTTTCTTTTTCATTAGGGACTCCTTTAAAATGATTAGATTCTAGACTGTCAAGTTTTTTTACTGAAATTTCATTTAAAGCTGATCTCAACTTTTCACATTCATTCATTTGAAACTCGAGCTCAGTTTCTAGTTCATTTATTTTAGTGAATCGAATGTGCTTCTTCAATTCAGTGATTTCCTTGTTTTTTGATTGAAGATCAGATTTCATTTCTTTTATTGAACTTTTCAGCCTGTCGACGAAATTCATGTTTTTGTTTGAAGGACTTTCACCTGATAAACCTTCTGATCTTTTCTTGAGTTGCTGAACTTTCGTTCGAAGTTTCATGTTTTCTTCGAGGATTGCGTTGTGCATTTGCTTTAGGCTTAGGTTTTCTTCGTAAAGTCTTTCTTTTTCAGTGGGGATCTTTTTTGGCAGAAGCTTGGATATCGCTTTAGTATCAATAAGCTGCGGTAAAGTTTTGACTGCTTTCAAATGTTGGGTACTTTTGAAGTCAAACCCTTCAGCCGGTCGACTTTTAGGAATTCTCGGTTCTTTAGACTTTGAAATAGGTTTAATCCCTTTTCCCTCCTTGGAGTTGAATGCGTTCCTAAGTTTTAGTTACATGAATGGCTAAAGTAATTAATATTGAATTAAAAGAAATCTATTAAACTTGAGTTAATCATCATTTTCGACATGATCAAAGTTTGAAGCGTTGTCCACCCAGGCTGACTATGAAGAACTTCTTGAATAAGCAAGTTATTTTCGCTTTGTTTCAAAAGAATCGCAGCAGTTTTCAAGCAGTTTGCGAAGAACCCTCGACAAATATCATTATTTTCAACGATTCCTAAGTTTTGACTAAGAAAATGATATAAAAATAAAGCAGTTTCTTGTGATAAGTCTGAATTTAAATAGGTTAGGATGAAGTTTGTGAAGCAAGTATGAAACATTGAACTTAGTTGATGTCTTTTAAATAAAATCAAAGCGTTTTCGATAATTTTCTTCTCGTTTATTAAGGAATTTATTGATGGTTGTCTCATGTCTGCCAGAAGAGCGCAGATGTCTAAAGCGATTAAACAGGTTTCTCCTATTCGAGGAATTGATTTAGAGCTAGAAGTTAAAATTTCGTCGTTTTTTGAAGTGTCAAGACTTGACTTTAACACTTCTGAATACTTTAGAATCAATATAATTGTTGAAGAAGATCCCCATGAGTCTTCATCGATGATTTTCAGGTCTTTTTCTTTTTCTAAAAAAGCTTTTATTACTTTTAACTTGCATTTTTTTACTTCTTGGCATTGATTTTCCCAATTTTCAAATAAAATTTCGAAAAAATCTTTGAAGAGGTTGTATATTAGGTCTTCTGAAATTCCAGAACAGATGATTTCGCTGGAATTGTAGCATGTCTGAACCTCGTTTATACCGTAGGCAAGTTTTTTAATGATTTGGCTGACTATCATTTCTAATTTCTTTGACTTACTGGCTTTGATCATGATATTTGAAATAAGGCCAGTCAAGTTCCTGTTTGATAGATGATTAAAAAGTGATTCGAATCCTGTTTGGGACATCAATTTCATCAAAGCTTTATCCCTTCCCAGTAAATTCTCACAAAGATCAGCAAAATAATTACTCAACACATTATTCAAAGGAGACGGCTGTTCCAAAAACCCTAAAATCTGTTTAAGCCATTCCAGTTCACCATTAATTTCATCTAACAACCCATCAAACCTACTGGTTAAAAGTCTTGAAATCACAAAAGGAAACTTAAAAGTCCTATCAAAAGAGTCATTATCCTGAGGCATTTCAAGTAAAACCCTAAGAACACTTCTAACATTCCTAGGCACAAGACTATTTACTTTTTACTATTCCCTGACCAAATCCTGATCCTCAGCAGCAAGTTCAACAACATCATCAAAAGCAAGAAAATCATTCAAATCATCAGAATTTCTAAGCAAAGTCCTGAATTTTTCGCGACAATCCGAAGAGATCCCAGGAAGAACTGGAGACAATGAAAAACCGGCGAGTTCTTCCATTATTACGAAGAAATGTTTATAGTTGGATTAACCTTCTTTGTTTAATTGCTTTTGGCCATTTATTATGTTTAAGTTCAAGGAAGAGACTCCGATCGACAAAAGAAGAGAAGAAGTCGCAAAGATCGTCTCAAAGTGGCCTGGAAGGATTCCGATCATTTTAGAAAAATCGAAAAATAGCCAGTTGGAAGATATTCCTAAGAGCAAGTTTTTGTGTCCTTCTGATTATACTGTGCAGCAGTTCTTAGGGTGCATCAGGAAAAAAGTCAAGATGCGGAGGGATACTGCTTTGTTTATCTTTGTCAATGGAAGGGAATTGGTCACTGGAGATGCATCTATGCAAGCGATTTATGAACAAAAAAAAGATGAGGATGGGTTTTTGTACATGATTTACAGTGACCAGGATGTTATGGGGTGTTAGTAAGTAGAAAAATTTATTAGATTTGGTCTTTAAATTAATTGTATCTTCAGCTTCCAAAGCTCATTATTTCTATGATTATAAACAAAAGTTAAAATCCTCCCTCAACCCTCCAAATTTTCAAGAGTTTCACCATCTATTACAAACCTAATCAACCTTCTTCAAACCCTTCATCTCCTAAATTCCAAAAATCCCCTGATATCCAATCCGTTCATATTTAAATAAAATTAACGGAATGTCTTCGTATTCACCACTTCACTTTTGGAAGCAGCACTCAAATAACAACTCATTTTCAAGTATTCCAGAAAACGATATGGACAAGAGTAGTTCCAGCATCTCCCACATATCAAACAAAGGATTTTCAATCAAAGACATTTTGCCAGAAGTTTCTTTCACATCAGAGCCGAAGCATCAAAGAGTA
The DNA here is from genome assembly GCA_006503475.1 of Stentor roeselii. Taxonomy (NCBI): domain Eukaryota; phylum Ciliophora; class Heterotrichea; order Heterotrichida; family Stentoridae; genus Stentor; species Stentor roeselii. Next base: position 49,845 of record RSEH01000021.1, on the reverse strand, counting down.
AGTTCTCAAAACCTTGACCTTCTAAGTCCTTCAGTCCTTTTTTCTCATTTACGAAAGAACTCAAAGTCTTCTTATCACGAAAAAAAACCTTCAGTTTTTCATGAAAGCGAAGAAATGAACAGCACTCGAATGCAGACTAGTCAATCAAGAAGAATAAGCGAGTTTGATTTGGTTTGCAAGGAAAATAATCAACCTTTGCAAGATAAAGACTTTTGTATGACTTGCAAGAAAAATGTGAGGACTTTTCAAGGAATTTCAGAGGAAGGATCAGTTGAGAACTGGATTGTTAAAGGAGTTGATAGGGTTTTTAGTAACTTGTGTTGGTGCCCTGAATGGATTAACAGGTATAAAGTGAAAATTTGTGAAATATGTGGAAATAAGGTATAGTTTATTGTTTTTATGGTTTGAGTTGGATTTTTGTTAAGTTTTTTAGGTTTTTTTTAGGATTGAGTTGAATAAATTTAGATTATGAGTTTTTTCAGGTCTTTGGGAAATAGTTTTGAAGTCACTCTTTTATTGAATTTTTTTGGTGTTGTAGAGGAGTCTCGATAATTAGTCAGATGACTGGATAATTAATGACAGAGGGATTTATTTGGATAGGGTGTCTTCTTTTGTTTGAGTATATCAGAATGATGTAACTAGTCACGTTGTTTATTGTAGAGCTTTACCACTATTATGTGAATTCGGGTTTCTGATGGAGAAACTTATGATGGCCGATTTTATCACCGAGAACTCATCCATCGAAAATGATTGTAAATGTTTAACCTCTGCTATGGTTTTTTATGTTTCAATCTTTACGAACTCGATATGGATTGATAGGAAATATTTAGATTTGGGTATTTAAAATATATATCCTCACTTGAAACAAATCATGAATTTCTTATTCAACCGATATAAAATGGGCTATTGTTGTCATCCTCATTGGAATTCTGCATATTACGTTATGATCCTTTCAGTTTCTCCAAATATTTAATTCAGGTACACAAAAACTCAAAGCAAGTTCAATTAAATTAGTTCCATTGATTAATAAAAATTATAAACATTATAATCTAGAATTATTCCTTGAATTTTTAAAGATTATGATTTGTCGCTACAAGTAATAACAATAAAGCATTCACAAGTTAATCCATTATCTAAATCTTGTAAATATTCCTAAATAAAATCCAAACTATAATTACAATCACTCTCATAAAATCAATCCTAAACTACTCTTATCCTTAATCAAATTAATTTCTTTTCTTGTTCCTCATATATCTCGCCGACTTATCCTTTCCTTTCTTAACTTTTTTCGCTTTATTTTCTCTCAATCTCGATTGTTTAGCTTTGACATGTCTTTTATGTGCTTCATTACTAAACTTTTTTTTATTTTTCGCATCTTTTCGTTTCTCAACACTTTCAATTTTTTGCTGAATTTCTTGCAGATGTTTCTGAACTTTTTGCATATGAAAGTCAGTTTTGAAAGTCTCAGCCTTGAAATCATTCGGCCTCCAGACAGGAATTCCTTTTTTTGTGAGTTTTTCAATCATTTCTTTAGCATTTTCAAGGGCAACAGCGTAAAACTTGACCTCTCGGTTGAAGTCATCTTCAAGAGATACAGTTTCCATGCCAAGGTTTCCCTTCACAATAGATAAGTACTGGATCCATGAATCTTTTCCTTTTTTGTTGTAGGTTTTTTTGAGCTCGGAGAGTCTTTGTTCCAGTTTGTCATCTTTGGAAACTGTATCGTCTTCGATCATTTATTAAGATAAAAAGATTAGAAGATATTTCATGGAATTGGCTTATGGGTTTACTTTAGTGTTTAAGAGGCAACTATTAAATCAAAAGACTCTAAACTTAATCTCAAACTTTCTAATTCAAACCTACTAAATCTAAAAGTTTTGAAATTCACTGACTATGAAATTTTCCCAATTTTCAGGGCTAATACCAAACCCAATACTTTTTTTATACAATTGAACCAATGAGCACTTTTGTGAAGGATGACGATAATTAAACCCAAGTCTACAAATCATGCAAAGATTTTTGAAATGTTCATACATCCTATCAACCATTTCATCTTCATCATCCTCAAAAGCAAAATTTTCAGAATTTAAATTTTTGAAAGACTTTTCAATATCTTTTGTATAGACCGTGAAGCTGATTTCATTATCCTCAGGGTCAATATGAATTTTCTTAGACTTCAAAAAGTCCCCAGAGAACTTTTTAAGAAGTTTCTGATGATTCAAGGTGGGTTCATCTTCTATTTGAACAGCAGACTCTTTGATTTTTTCAATAATTTTAAAAGCTTTGTCCTCGACGAGAACTTTAAACCTCTGCACAATGACTGTAATAAGAATATCATCGAAATTTTCCAGGTAATTTTCTAGTTTAGAGGCAATTAAAGATAGAGACTCAAGTTCAACCTCAGAATTTTCTACTTCTTTACATTTAGTAATGCAAGATTTAATAACATGTCTATTTTCTTTATTCAATCCTTGATTTTTCTTGAGGAAATCCGTTAAAGTCTTGCGAAAATTCCTCAAATTCATGTTGATCCTTTCGAAAGTCCCCTGATCCTCCAAATCAGGTCTATAACATTCATTCGAATGCTGAGAAATCTGTGAAAGACTCAACAGTTTATCACAATTAATACAAAAAACAACAGTTTCTTCCATTCTTTCTAAACCTAACACCTAAATCTGTTCTAATAAAAAATGGGAAATTGTTGTTCAGCTCCTAAAAAATCTCCTGAAAACCCTCAAACAACGATGCCTTCATCACAAACCCATCAAGTATCGAAATGTTTAAAATTCAAATCGAAGTCATTAAATTTTTCATATAAACTTGACTTCCACCCTTCAAAATCCTTAAATTCTTATCTGAATCACATCATCATCAACCATCCAGAACTTGCATCAGAAGAGTTGATAATCACGAAAGCGAATCAAGAAATCATCAGTTTTTCTCTTAGCTTAAGAGATCTTGAAATTTTTCCCTCAGAAACTCTTTATATCGACATTCGTCCTCAGCCAGTCAAAACCTGTTCTTTGTCAGTTTCAAATGAAGAAATCGCTGAAGAGGAAAGCACGACTAAACTTCAAATACTTGGAATTAAGGCAAGGCTTGGAGGTGGAAAAGTTATAACTGAGTCCACTGGAGACGCTGCTTCTCTTTGGAGAAGCGCAATGCCTTCACCTAGGCATCGGGCTAAGTTCACGACTAAAGACTCGGATGCTAGCTCGTTGAACCCGCTGGATGTTACTATTGAGAATAAAATGCCGCCGGTCTTTCAGGCATGTGAAGTGAAAAATGGACAAAGTGTTATTTTGGACTCTGATGATAGTTATTTGAAATCTGATGTGAAGGCGAGAGACTCGATTAATCGCCATCCTTATGACTTTTTTAGAGACCTGCAAGGTCCATTCTCAGTCCTGAAGTTGCTTAATTAGTCTAATCTTGCCACGGTTCTCGTTTAAGTTCTGAATAAGGAATAGTTTTATGGCAGTTGACGAAGTCGACATCATCTCTATACCCAGCGCAATGATAAGTCATGGTCTTCGGGTCCAGTTTGGGTCTTCCTCCGCCGCAATGAGGACACTTGGGGATCACCCCAAGTACCATGGCGTCTGCGATGCGCTCAACGAGTTCTGGTTTGGTTCCTGAGACTTTCATGGAATTTTTACGGCACATGTCTTTCAGTTCTGGCAACTTGTTGCTGTCCAAGTCTTCTTGGTGCCTCTTGAAGTCAGCAAGTTGCGATGAAGAGTAATGAGGATATTTTGATGATCCACCTGAAGGCGGTTTGGATGGAAGAGACTTTGACACTGGCTTAGATTTTGATGATTGCTTTACTCGTGATATTGAAGGTTTTACTTTTGGGGATAACGGCTTTGATGACTTTTGGGACTTTGAGGATGGCTTTGAGGAGGACTTTGGATTTGATGGGGGTTTTGAGACTGTCTTGGGTGATGGGCTTGGAAGTGATTTTAAAGACTTTTTGGAGACTTTGTGATTTTTTGATGATGGCTTGGGTGGTGCCTTGGCTCTTCTTGACCTGGTGCTGACCATTAATATTAAATTTGAATACTTTTATGAAATTATTTGTTTGTGGGTGGGTTTAGAAATAAGCGCTTATCGGTAATGAAGATGAAGTTTTTCTTGATTATTTTAGCATGTGAATTTTAAAGTACTCTTTGAAGCCTTTTTTTCATTCTTTGAACATAAAAAGAAGAGTTTATTATCCTTTCTGAAAAACAATCTTGTAATTAATTAAATATTTGATGTTTAATGTTCCCTATATAAAAAGCATACTAATTATACTAATTTCCATTATTTTTTCATATGCTGGAAAAATACCCAGCATAATTCCTTTTTCTAGAAAACAATCTTTAAACACCCATAAAAACTAGATCTAATCATCTCACATAAAAATTTTTCAGCACTTTCTACCAAAAAATCCAATAAATCAAAATTTCTAGTACCCAAGCCAAAGCCATTCTAAATCAATCCCTTAATTTTTAAATACCTGCACTAACCTATAAACCTCCAGACTTCTTATATTCTTCGAGTCAATCACGCCCCTTCCATCTTGGCGAGGTCAAAGATATCGACATCTCTACTGACCGAGCAGCTAGTAAATTTTTGGAATATTTAACTGGCCATATCTTCAGTGAAAACAAATATTAAACCTAATCTATTTTAAAAATCCTTCAATAAACCTAGCCACCCACTAATCAAAATTCCAAAACATCTAACCCTTTCCACCCTTTCCCACTATCCTAATCATCCTTCAAAAAAACACCTAAAGTCCCAATCCCGCTTCCTGTAAATAAACCTTCTAAAATGGCAACAAGACAGTTACACCAAGACACCCTAGTCGCTTCCGAAGCAGAACGAAACAAGCAACAGATAATCCGAGAAGCAGGACAACGCGACAAGATCGAAAAAACTTCTTTAGACTCACGTAGTCTAATAAACCAAAACAAGCCTGAAGTACTTTCCACTTAGAAAGCAGTCGAGACCGCATTTCGTTGTTTTATCGAATCTCGAAACATTTTTGGAGAGGACTCCATCGAGTTGATGCCTCTTTACTTCGAACTCGCTGATGGCAACCTGAAGCTGAAGAAGTTTTCCAGGGCCCAAGAGTTTCTCGCCTCAGCTGATTGGACTTTGGAAAAGCACAAGTCAAGTGAAGGCGATAAAGGAAGCAACCCTGAGACTGAAGACTTGCTTTCGAAGTACAAGTCAAGACTTTTAAGGAGTTGGGGCTCGCTTTTCACCGAAATTCAGGATTTTCAAGAAGCGAAATCAAGTTTGACGAAAAATATTTACTTGGAAAGTGTTGATAAAGGACCGGAACATTACTCGCTTAGTGGAAGTTATTATTTGATGGGGAATATTTTTAAGGGCACTGGGCATAAATCGGAAGTTCTCAGCTTTTATAATCAGATGAACCTTATTTGGAAAAAGTTTCTGGATAACCCGGAGCAGAAGGACTTGCAGAATATTAAGAAGGTTGAAGTTGAACAGGCTACTAATGAGTTGAATGAGGTTTTGGTTTATGTTAATCAGGAGTATGATGAAAATAGTGACCTTGCTGTAGATTTGAGGGCCACACTTGATAGGTTGTATGAGTTTATTATTGATATGGAAAAACAACAGAGGAATCAGGGAAGCAAGAACAATATGAATGATTTTGATGATGAGTTTGATTAGATTATAATGATGGATAAGCTAATGAAAGCCTTGATTCTCAAACCTGACGGGAGTCAAATAACTCTAGCAAGTACTGAAATTCCAATTCCAGAGCCAAACCAGGTCCTAATAAAAGTTCACGTGACTTCAATAACCTCTCAAGACAAAGACCAGCTCTTTAAAAGGCCTTCATTCCCTACAATTCTCGGAATCGAGGGTTCAGGAATAATAGTCCAAGACTCAAAATCCTTATTTTCAAGGAAGCACAAAGGAAAAAAGGTGAGCTTCATGCAACTTGACGAGTCTCTTCCAGGCTCCTGGGCCGAATACGTGGTCTGTGATGAGAAGTACTTCATGGTTCTTCAAGAAAACATCGATTTTCTGCGGGGGTCCACCTTGCTCATCAACCCTTTGACGGTTTTGATGATGAATGAAAGGATCAAAAAGGCAAAGCATAAATCTATTATTCACTCGAATGCCGCTAGTGACCTTGGAATTGTTTTCATTCATTGGTGCCATTTTTCAGAGATTAAACTTATTAGTATTGTGAAGACTAAAGCTGAAGCTGAACGCATCTCTGTTGTGGTTCCTGACCTGGTCCTAACCCTCGATAGCGAGACCTTCCGCGAAGACCTTAAAAAAGCCTGTCAAGATTTTAAACCAACCTGCGCTTTCGATTTCTGGTCAGGAAGAGTAGCAGGCGAGATGCTAAACAACCTCGAAGACAACGGCGAGTTATTTCTAATGTCCGGAGGTACAACTCCAGTAGAAGGTATATCTCCCGAAGGTTTAATCTTCAAAGGCAAGTCAATAAAAGGTTTAAGATTCAAGCAATGGTTCGACGATTTATCAATTCTAAAGCGAGCAAAGTACTTCAACCGAATCCAAAAGATAAACTTCGTATTCACCAGCACCCTGACAAACGTTTACCCAATAAATCAATTCCAAGACGCACTTGACAACTACCAACAACTAGGAGAGAACCTTCTTCACTTCGCATGCGACCTAAACACGAAAACGTCAAAAGAAGACATAATGTCTCAATACATTCCTCCAACTCTCAAAGAACGCATCAACTCTTTGCCTCCTCTTGAATGGTCAGGCATCGAGTACCCTCTCAAGGTCCTCAACGAAGGGATCTACAAAGGCGAGTTAGAAAATGAAAAACCCACAGGCCTTGGAATACTTCTTGAAGAAAACACTTATTACATCGGAAACTTCGAACAAGGCTTTAAAAATGGAAATGGAAGACTTGTCAGTTGTTTATTTTATTATGAAGGACTTTTTGAAAAGAATCAGTTTCATGGCTTTGGAAGTTTAAAACATTTCAACGGCTTTCAACAGACTGGGAACTTTTTTTATGGAGAGTTGAATGGAGAAGGATCTGAAGTTTTACCGAGTGGAGAGGTTTATAATGGAGAGTTTTTGAAAAATGAAAGACATGGAAAAGGGGAAATTTCTTTTGCTGGGATTAAATTTGTGGGAATGTTTCAGGAGGGACTTGCACATGGACCTGGTGAAATGAACTTTGAAGATGGAAGGAGTTTTAAAGGGAATTTTAGTAAAGGGGTCGGAAATGGAGAAATGAGGATGAGTGATGGAAGAGTCGTGGTTGGAACTATGAATGGAAGTAAGTTTACTGAACAGAAGGAAAAGAATTAAAGTAGGGTATTTAATTGTGATCTTATGTTCAGGTTTTCGCTTATTATGGTTGAGGTTAGATTGGAAAGGGATTTTGAGGGGTCTTGGGTTTGGATGTGGGAATGAAGGGTTGAAAGGGTTTTTAGTAATTGCTTGGATTTGATGATTTTTAATTTGTAACTTGATTTTAAACGGGTGAGTCTTTCTTGGTGGTCTATGTCGTGAGTTTGGAGAGTTTTTAGTAGCTTAGATTTGTATTTTTCGGATAGAGTTTTGAAGTACTGGGAAAGGGATTCTGAAGATAGATTTTTTTCAGGGAATGATTTTAAAATTGATTGGATTTCTTCTGAAGTTAGTTCAATATTACAGGTTTCTTTTATTTCATTTAGATAACGAATTTTCATTCTATGAAGTTCTTCGCATTTTTCCTTAATTCCTTTGATCAGATCATCTAAAACTTGTTCACTTTTCAACTTTTCAAGAGTTTTCAATTCGAAATTTTCTGAGTTTTTTCTCTCTTTACTTATTAGATGCCCTTGTTCTTTAAGAACATCTCGAAGTATCAAAGGTTTTCTTTCTTCTATTAATAAATGATTTTTGATAACTTTCTTTTTCTTTTTAACTTTCAGTTCTGGATCAAAGAGTTTAAAATCAAGACAAATTTGAAATTCCTTTTTACCCAATCCTTTCATTACTAAATTATTATCTTAAACCGTCTCTTAATTGCTTAGCCTGTTTCTGAACACTAATAAAAGCCGCAATAACAAAGCTAATAGCCCCAATGCTAAAAGTGAGAGTAAACCTGAATCCCCAAGTCAAAGCAAGTTCACGATCATCAATAGAGTCCATAAAAATAGCACTAGCAAGCGGTGATAAGAAGAACCCTCCGAAATTAAACATGAATTGAGTCAAAGCGCTTCCTGAGTTTTGCAATTCTTTAGGAAGAGAGTCAACAGTGATGCCGATGCCAGTCGGCATGATGCTCGCTCCTAAAAAGATCAAAGCCCAGAGCAAAGCAATCACAATAGGAACACTTTGGATAAAGCCAGCAAAACCAGCAGCAATAAAAGCTCCGAAGGAAAAGCCAAGAGACTGCTTCATAGCGGTGTCGATATTTGGACCTTTATAACCTCCCGTGAGGTCAGAAAGTGCCCCTCCGACAAGCACACCGGCTACTGGAGCAGTTGTGGAGATCAGGACGAAACCGAGAGTTACTGTCGTATGCGATGCGTGAAGTACCTCAGTCATATAAAGGCTAATCCAATACTGTATTCCACTCGCAACAAAAATCATGCTGCTCATTCCAAGATTAAGGAAAATAAACGTCCAATTTCCCGCAATCATCTTTAAATGTCCAGCCAGTACCGATGGTCCTCCAGGTAGGTCTTCATGATGATGAGGTCGATTAAGTACATCAAGACTACTCGGATCAAGTGTGGTCATCGACAATATAAGTGGAAGTTCCAAAAGACTTTGAATGACAATAGCCAAGCGCCATCCAGTGCCAGTTGAAATAAAGACACTTGCCACCAAATACCCGATTCCAATACCAACAGGAACCGCGACTTGCAACAAGCCAATCCAAGTCGTTGACTGAGACTTCGGGGAGTACTCATTAATCCACACAGGCGCATAGATCACAGTGAAAGACTGAGAAAATCCCATCAAAAGTCGAGAAATATAAATAAATATCAAATTTTCACTTACTGCAAACATCAGACAACTCAAACAATTCACTGTCATCGATGTCAGCAGTACTTTCTTCGCTGAGTACTTGTGGAACAGTCCTGATACAAACAGAGAACCAACACAGATACCGATGTAAACAAATGAACCAATCGCTGCAGTCTCTTGGAAGTTTGTGTCAAGTTCTTTTTGGATCTTCGATAACGACGCTGGCACCACCCCTGTGTCGTAGTTAACGAAGATGTTCATTAACATAAAAGATAGAAAAATCTGGATTTTTCTCATTTTTGAAATAGTTGTTTCAGGCTCTGGAGAAGAAATGATTTCTTCTAAAAGTTTTCCATCTTTTGATATTGTTTTAAGTTCCATTATAATTCTTTTCAGTAAGAAATAATTTATGGGATTTAATGAAGACATGGGCGATTTTTATGGGAATCAAATTTCGAAAATGGCTTCTTTTGGGGCATGTCTTGGAGCTTTTGGAGCGTCTTGCTTTATGTTTTCTTTGAGGTTTTTGTTTAATGATGATGGAAATATCTCGAATTTCTCGAATCACTTTGAGATGATTGACGAGTTTGGTAATAGGACAATGATGTTTAAGGTCTTAGCTCTTGTTGGATTACCTTTAGGTTGTTTGTTGTTTGGGGTACTGTCTGACCAGTTTGGCAGACATTCGATGATTCAATATCAACTTTTATTGAAGTTTTTTTGTTTGTTTTACTCAGCGATTGCCTTTTCAACTAATATTTTGGTTTATACTTGTCTTTTCTCAGGGTTTGCTTTTGAGTCACTTATATTCACAGGATTTTTGCATATTTTTGAGATCTCTGGAGATTCTCAACGAATTGCTTATACTGCATTGTTTTTTTTGGCAAGTAGTGCAGGGATTGTGGTTGGACCTCTTTTTTTTTATTTTCAGGTTGATTGGCGTGCTTTTCTGGTATTTTGTATGATTTTTTGCATTTCAGGAGTGAAAATTCTTAACAGTTCAAAGAAAAATACTCTTTTACCAGGAAAAAATAGCGATTTAGGAAAAGAGAGGTACAAAAATCAAGAATCTTTAGATGATATCTGGGATGTTAATCAGAAAAAGGATTTTGGAAGCTTTTGTAGCTTTTTTAATAGAAATTTAAAAGAATTTGGAGGATTTGTTGTGATTTTGGCGAATTCGGTGATGGTTTACTGTGAATTTAATTTTTTTGGGGCTAGGGTGATTGGGGATCAGTACTTGGATGCTAGTTTTACTGGAATAGTTGAAATTTTTGCTATGGTCGTTGTGATTGGAATTGGGTTTAAATATGATTCTAATGATTTTATCACGGTTTGCATAGTTTTCAGCAGGCTTTTAATGATTTCTACTTACTTTTTCAATGGAAATACATTTTTCATGATCATTAGCATCGCTGTTTTAAAGTTTGCTATTTGTCTTGAAATATACTTTATTTATTTTTACTTTGCTTCGAGAGTACCTGCTGAATTCAGAGGGAAAATGTTTGGGTTTTGCAATTTTTTAGGAAGAACTGGAGGATTTTTGTTTTGTTTGTTCTTAAATAGAAAAATTAATGAGTTTTATTCGGTGAACTTGGTTCTTTCTATCTTTTCATTCACCTCGTTGATTCCTTTAAGCGCTTTAAATTAAGTTTAGATTTAGTTTATTATCTATCAACTATATTAGTTTATTTACTACTGAAAGAATGAATATTTGATTAGTGATGAAATATGATATCTACTGCTGTTAATTTAAATAATAGAGGTAGGATAAATGCTTAATGATTTAGAGGTTATGAAACTGAATTTTAGTTAAGAAATCATCGGCATAATCTTATGAATATATGAATCTAATGCTGATTCAAATTAATTAGTCGGAAGTATATTAAAATTCATTTATAAAACCTCTCTATATTAATCTATAAGCTCTAAAAACAAGAAGACCAAATTTAGAGCTCTTGAATAAAAAAATTATTTCTTGTATAACGCTCTTAAATCACTTATTTAAATTAAGTTTTATTATTAAAAGAATAGCAGAAGAAGAAAGATTTCAACAAATCACAAACCTTAGATGCACTTATTTCGATAAAGAAAAAAAATAACATAGGAAGATTTTTGAAGATTAAAGTTGTGCTGCATAATATCTGCTTTTAGTTATATGGATAAATCTTAACCAGCCAAGCAATTGTAAAGGGCAAATTTGACTTAGTTATTGAAAAATTATTATATATTTTGAGACTTTAGAAATAAAATTTCATCAAATCTAAGTCAATTTATTAGAAAATTTCAGTAGTAATTGAAGGTGGCGATTGGTTTTCAAACTAGACCATATACTGAGAACTATTTATGAAATTTCTTGATTTATAGAGAAGCAAATGAGATTTTTTGACAGATCTTTATTTTAATTTCTTACCTGTAATACTAGAATCCTCAATATTTTTGAAATTATGAACATCAATCTAATATCTCTCACTTGATACTTATTCTTCAGAAATATTAAGAACATATCGATCTAGTGAAAAGGTTAAAGTTGTGTGCTCTGTTAAACTAGAATTCAATTGGATTGTCTATTTTAGATTACCTTTAATCAAAGCTGATAGCAGCTCTTTTTCTTAGAAGATAAAAATAAACTATTCTTTCTAACCTCGAATCAGTCTCATCAATCAAACTTCCAGCTAAACTTATTTACTTGCAAAAGTCTCCATTTTAAGCGGGATTCCTTATTTAAAAAAACTACACACACCATTATCCCTATAAATATAATATATAAATTTTCGAAAAAGAAGCCCAGCCCTTATAAAATGAATGAAGAATATCAATCAAGAACTCAAAACACAGGCAGATGGACAAATGAGGAAAAGAATTTATTCAGTTTGGCGTATCAATGGCACGGAAAAGACTGGCAAAAGTTATCCCAAGCTATTCCAACTAGAAGCATCAGGCAAATCAGGTCTCATGCTCAAAAGTTCGAAAAGAGTCTTTTAAAACAGTTCTTTCCTGCCCCTGCTGCTAAGGTCTTCGTTCTAGACTCAGCTTTTGATGGTCTCTCAAATTATATCACGCGGGTCTGCTCTAAGTCTTACAAACTTTACATTGAATGCCAGCATCAGTTGATTAACTCGCAGAGTACAAAGATCCAGATGAAATTCGCTTTCTCGCCAGTCAAGGGCGAACTTTCCCATAATTAATGATTAACTACTTTTCTTTAGGTTTATGAGGAGGTGGAAGTCTTTAGAACTGGAAGTTTTTAGGATTTTTGGAAGGGTTTTAGGGGTTTTAAGTGGTTTGGTTATAGGAGTTGTATTTTTGAGGGTTTTAGTTTTAGGATGATTGTTTTAGAGAAGGAATTGGATGGTAAAAGGTTGATTCTCTTAAATGTTAGATATTACAGAAAATTTCGAGAATTGATATTCAACCAAGTTCCAACTATTCCTAAACATTTCAATCATTAAATTAAAAAGAGCTCCTTACCTAAACTCCATATCATCCCCTTCCCTCAACTTATGTTTGAAATGTGTCTGATCATAAACCCCTCCAGGAGAAAATCCAATAAATTCATCTTGCTTAACCTGATGTTTTTGTTCATCTCTATTTTTCATGTAAATTTTCTTCCTTTCAATACTTTCAGTGAGTCCAACCCAAGGAATCTTCAAAATTTCATTATAAACAAGAGTACCTAGGACCAAAAAGAAGAAACCGATCAGCTGAAGCCAAAGAAAAATCTCCCAACCGACAAAAATGCTGAAAATCCAGATTAGAACAGTTCTGCTTGTGTCTATTGTTGACCTTGCAAGTGCTCCAGCCTTTTTCGTTGTAGTCACTCCTGTAAAGTTAAATAAACTTATGCTTAGCATAAATCCAACGAATAATAAGGAAAGTTGCCAACTTGCTCCGATTTGTTCAAATGCTGTGACTGAATTTTCAATATACCCGTCACTACAGAGGTCAGGATTGGAGCAAGGGATCATGTTGAATATTGGTAAGATAATTAAAAAGTAACCGAAACCAGTAAGTCCTTCAATTCCTACAGCTTGTAAAGGGTGAATAACAAGATTTTCTAAAAACAATTGTTCCGACACAAACATCCCCCCAGCAAAAAACTGCGCAGCGATGATAATAATCGCTCCAAGTACTGGACTTTTCGCTGAACTAGCTCCAAATAAAACGCTAGCAAGTCCAACCAAGGCGATTCCAATAAAAGCAAGAGCGACTCCAAGTATCTGATGAGGAAAAATTTTTATTTTCAAGAAGATAACTGAGTATAAAGCGACGACGACCATGATAAACCCTCTCATCATCTGATAAACTGAAGGAGCAGTCAAGGTGAGTCCAAGCAACATGAGACTTGATGCGAAAAAATCAAAGAATGAAGGAATCATGAACACAAAAAAGCCCATTTTGTCAAGACAGGTCTTGGATTGGGTTTTATTATTTAATGGTTCTGTTTTCATGTCATTCTTTAGAGTTTTTTTGTAGATGAAGTAGTAAAGTAAACAGAATAACTCACCTAAAAATGAGACTGCTGTTTGGAAGTAAGGGTGGTTGAAAGGCTTACCTTGAGAATTGGTTAGGTCTATCGCCTTTCCTGATATTGTGTTTGCAGTACCGAAAAATAGCATTCCTGACATAAATAAGTAAAGAACGATTTTACTTTCTACCATTATAGTTTAGAATTTAGTTTTCTAGTAAAATTAAGTTCCTCAGAGAGAATCTAACAATTTGGATAATAATATATGAACTCTCCACAAGACCTATTCACTTTTAAATACTCCCAATCTCCAAGCACCAAAGGTCTAAAAACAAGCCAAAGCTTTTTCAGCACCAGAGACTTTTCAGCTGTTAGAAGCTCCTCCCCATCAAAATACTTCGAATTAAAAGACAACCGAATGAAAGTAAATCGCGAACGGTTTCAAAATTTAGACGTCTCTCAGATCAAAAGAAAATTAGATGAATTGCAAAAAGAACTTCCAACTTTCAAGAAAAGTTTCGCATTTAAAAAAAGAACTACAAAAGAATTAAAAAATTTTCGTTTCAGCAGATTTCAGAGACTGGAAAGTTTAGAAAGAATGGAAAGTGTTTATGTTGAAAAGGATAAAAAAATTAGAATCAAAATTTTCAGGAATAAGTCTTCTGGGAAGTTTAATAATGGAAATGATGGAGTTATCAGGTTGAAAAGAAGCTTAAATCAAGTTCATTCTGTTTCAAGAAAACTTTTGAATAGGCTTCGAGATGAAATTTTTGGGGAATCAAGCTTGAGAAGTCCTGATAAAAGATTAGATAATATAAGCGAAAAAAATGAAATTGATTAGATTTTGTTTGTTCAATTCGGAGTTTTTTGAATTTTAAGGATAGGGTAATGTTTTGTTGGTTTGGAGTACTTTTGTATGCTTGGAGTTGGTTGGATTAACTATTAAATTGTTATCTTTTGAAAAAAATCTTTATTAAGGTTGATTTGATGTAATTCGTCATAAAATTTGATATAAATAATTTCTTTGTAGATTAAATTAGAATTTGAAGATACAAAAGGTTTATGTTCTTATTTCTGTTCGAGTTGTAAATATTTTATATAAAAATAATGTTATTTCAATATTCTTTAAAGTTTTGATAACAATTTTTCATAGTTTTTTTACTTTAAATTATAGATATTATATAATCATGAATCAACCTAAAGTAGATGACCCAGAAATAGATCCCCTTCCTCAAGAATCAAAAGTATTTTCACAAAAACACTTGGAAGGCCCAGGTGATATTCTAAGTCAGAATGAAAGTCTGCAAGAACTTGATCAAAAAGTCTTGAGTAGTGAAAAAGAATTTTTGACTCAAGAAACAAAAAATGATTCTGTAAAAATTGAACTTGCTGAATCTAAACTGTTTGAGATAAAAAATGAAAAACTGTCAGAAAACTTAAAATCTACTCAAATCATACAAAGTTTTAAAGAATATGAAAAAAACACTTATATTGACGATGAAAACGATATTTCTAAATCTAAATTAAGCGAATCACTTCCAGTTAATGAGAAAACCACAGAAAGTCCAAAAGAATTAGAGAGTGACTCAAGTAATATTTATAGAGATGAGAATAAAAATGAAAATGACTTAAAAGATTTTACTCCTAGCAGTGAATCCCCAAAAAATCAAACGAAAGATGCGGATGAGTTTAAAGAAGTGATTACTCACTTTGATTCGAATAGTTTAAAAGAGGATATGAAAAATATAGATTGTAAAGAAATTATTGAAACTGGATCAAGTAAATCTCTTATTGATAACGAAAATCCAGCAAAACAAGATATCTTTATACCTACCAGTGAACCTTTAATCGAAGGAATAAAAGAAGTTGATGTAACTGCAAATCTTGGCAATCCTAATTTACAGACTTCACTAAAAATTGAACAAGATGAAGGAAATCTGTTTAAAGATACAAAACGAGATATTTCTTTAATCAAGTACATCGAACCTCCTCAAAAGTCTTCAAAACTAAATGAAGATGATGATTTATTGGCACTTCAAAATGTATCAGAAGAGAGTGAAATTATTCATATCGAAATAGAAGTCAATTTAAAAAATAATCCTGACACCGAAAAACAAGAAATCGCGCACTTAAAGCATATAATAAAGCATCTTTTAGGTAAACTTCAAGCTATTGAAGCCAAGACCAATTATAAGCCATCTCAAGATGAAACGAATTCCAACTCTAAACCACAAGAATTTTATATAAAGCACTTGGAAAACACTATAAAGAACTATGAAGATGAAAGAAAACAACTAGAAATGGAAAAAATTAACCAACAAGAGAAAATTAATTACCTTGAAAACAAATGCTATCATGAATCACAAATATATCATCAACTTTATAATAATTACACGGCTCTATCAACAAATTACGAGTTATGCTACAACTCTTATCTAATGGCTAAGAGTAAACTAGAAGAATACACGTTAAGACCATTAGAAGATGCATCAACGCAATCATTTCTCGATTCAAGCCAAGAAAAAATCAATGAATCTGAAATTCTCAATAAAAAACAAGAAGATCAAGAAATTTTCAATAAACAACAAGAAGACCAAGAAATCCTCAATAAACAACAAGAAGACCAAGAAATCCTCAATAAACAACAAGAAGACCAAGAAATTGTAAACAAACAACAAGAAGACCAAGAAATTGTAAACAAACAACAAGAAGACCATGAAATTGTAAACAAACAACAAGAAGACCAAGAAATCCTAAAAAAAAACCAAGAAAATACCGAAATCCTCGAAAAACCTCAACAACTAAAACACCCTAAACCCTGAATATCCTAAACTTCTCTGAAATTCTACTCTTTAACTATATTAGTTCTTTCACTAACATAAATTCCATCCAAGAACTTCCTGACATCCTTCTTCTTGGCGGCGCAAGACTGTTGAATAAGAGCAGCACTAAGTGAAACAAGTTCAAGATCGTTTCCTTTAAGAATAAGTTCATCTTTCATGGCATCACTTTTTTCAATAGTAACTCCGACAAGCATTTTGATCTTTCTGACTCTTCTTTCCCCGATGAAGTTTCTGATCTCAATGGAGGACTTGTCTGCGGGGATGTTGACATTGATCGGAAAATGAGCGTAAACCAGTCTCATGTGGTACTCGTATCCTTTGATCACCCCAGTGAACAGGTTCTCGATCACTGAAAGAACGCTCTTCACGCAGGCAGCTTGCTTTTTGTTCGTAAACCAGCTGTCAACTTTCACGCTTTTTCCGTCTTCCAAAACCTGGATGTCCACAGGGACGTGCTTGAAGGATTTCGAAAGCTTGCCTCGGGGACCTGTCACTGTGACTGTTCGTGAATGGGCAGTGATGGTAATTCCTTCAGGGACTTTAACCTTGTCAGTCTTTAGAAGTTGTCTCATACTGCCAATAAATATGGTCCATAGTTTTAACACTGCTTCTAGGACTTAAGAACTTTTTGTCTTGAATTTCATCAGGAAATACTGAGATTAGCTTTGATTTGAGTTTTAATTCAATGGATTAATCATTGCTTATGGTTATACCATTTGAGAAGTTGTTTATCAGAAGGTTTAGCATGACTAAGTTTGAACAGGTGGGGATAATGATTTTTGAATTTCGATATTAGAGTTAAAGTTGAATATTAATTATAAGAAATAAGAATAGAATCTGATTAAATATCAAAATATTTCATTCTCTTCCCATCAAAAACTCCACTTCATTGATCCCAAAATTATTTAATTATGAGATCCAGGTAAAGACTCCCCAGCATCCAAATGATCAATAGATCCTCTTTCAATAGGTTGAGTAGACCTACGACTTTTCTGAGTAGCATCCCAAAACTCAATATTATTTCTAAGTTCCTTCAAAACCTTCTCAACACTTTGACAATCCAAGAACTTGACCCAAACTTCATAAAGCGGCAAGCAGATATTTTTCAAAAACCCAGCCTGTGACTTGCCAACACTTGTATTAGTGCGATCACAGTACATAGAAACAGGAATATTCTTCGATTTTTCCAGATCACCTTGACGGAAAAACTCTTCTAAAACTAATTTACTCCACTTTTGATGAAGATCATTGTACTTCGCACTGTGCCCAATGTCAGCAGCTTTGATTCCAGCCGAAAAAATCAAAAGCTTGTCTTCGAACTTGTCGTAGCCCAGGTCACCCAGGATGCTTGCTCGAGCTCGAAATTTTCCTAAAATTTCGAAGTGTTTTGCCATGTCTGTTGCAAGAACCATCTCTAGGATTATTCTTCTTGAACATGTCCAGTCTTCATTGTCCAGGTTTTCGAATATGTTGAAACCTGCCTTGTTCATTAGTTGGAAGATTGTGGCACAGTGCATGTTTTCTAAAACGCTTGAATCGTTGAATTGAATTGCTAGAGGGTCACGCGTGGTGATCAGGTACCTAGAAGTAACTCCAGGATGTGAAACATCATGTCCAAGAGCAGCTAAAATAGAAGCAAGAGTTTCAATAGGATTTAAGTATTTTTGTATATCAGAGTTAATATAAAAGTACATCAAAGTATGTAAAACATCACCAGCATGACAAGCATTATGATAAGGGCAGTCCTTATACGAATACTCCATCGCATTCAGGTACTTTTCAAGTGAATCATCACTAATCTTAAATCGTTTAACAAGTCCAAGTTTTCTAATCAAATAACTCCCAACAATTGAAATACTTCTTCCAGTAGTTTCCTTAACAAACCAAATATCAAAACTCCAATTCTTTCCAATACCTTCCAAAACACTTGAAAGTTCTTGCATTCCATAATCATGAAACAATCCAAAATTCTTATGTTCCATAAAGTTAACAATAGTAGAAGACCTGTGAAAGTCCCCATGACTCGAAATAGAAACATCTTGATAGTTCTGTTGAATGAACTCTCTGTCTTGCTGGTCTTTTACCTGATTTTCTAACTTTACAGTGATGGACATCTTGCTATGTCCGATGATTCTCTTGATTTTCTGAATTGAGTGAAGAGTGTTTTTTAGTCGAAGTTTAATATCTTTAAAGATAATTGCTTTAATCGCGTATTTTATGTCGTTTTTGATTTTTTCACATGTTGAAATAAGATGCTCGGCTTCTGTCTCGAAGTCATTTGAAACATCGCTGTTGTCTTTAGAGTCTTGCTTTACTGCTTTTTCTTCGATGTAAGTCCTCCAGAAGACCAAACGACTTCGGTAACTGTAAATGTTTGTTTCGATTAGGTTGTAGCTGATGATTATTATTATTAAAAAAATTTCGTAGAGTTTTGACTCGAGTGAAAAAGGGGAAAATGCCAAATTTATTGAGAGAAACAAAATGCAACCGTGAACTGAAATTATCAAGTAATGGAAAAAATCATCTAATAATATGTTTCTATATAAAAGTGTCAGCAAAGTAAATGTAAGACTGTAAGGAACTGACTTGAGAACTGAACTTTCAACAGATAAGAAATAATCAAGAATTCTACTGTCACAGAGTATCAAGTAAGTGTTAAACGAAACTGCAAATAATGTGAAAATCGTCTTACTTGACAATAAAAAACTTCTAACCTTCCAAATTAAGTACAAAATTAAATACAGGCTGAAAAAAATTGAAAATAAACAGGAAATGTGAATAGAAAACTCAATTTTTGAGTAATTTCCAATAGAATATTGAGCAATTGTAAATGAAATCAAAATTCCGAGGATTAGACTTAAAGCTATGTAAAAGTAGGTAAGGACTATTCGGAATTCTGAAGAAAATCGAAACTCTGATGACCCGATGAAGAGTTCTTTTGAGTAATCGACTTCTGTTTGTTTTTCAAGAAATAAAAGGGTATTCGGGTTTAAAGGCACATAGGTGTGCTCGTATTTTCCGTTTCCAATCATTGAGTACATAGATGATCGAGACTGTCTGAATAGATGAGAATCTGACTCTGCAAGTTTAGAAGCCATTTGATTCAAATTATATCATTTGGATGATACACCTTTGTTGAGAATTTGGAATTTAAAGTTAGAAAAATAGGCTTTTATTGAGCAATTTCAGCTTTAGAGGATTTTTTGGAGGTTGTATAAAGGGATGGGTTTAAAATAGTTTATTTAGGATTTCTGTTATTTTAGAGGAGATGTTTTAATTTTAAGGAAATTAATCGAATATTTGGAAATTGTTAATCAACTAAAGAACTTTTAAGTTATTTAAAAACTTTGAAGCTTCCTAAATCTTGCTTTGTTCAAATTGTGCTGATCTATAAGCCTTGTATCTTTAACTCGGGGTATCATAATTTCTATATCGTTTAAGTGTTTTTTTGCCTTGAAGAATTGTTTACACTCGATAAGACTATCAATTATCATGTTTTTAACTAGGACTACCTCTTCAATATTACGGTTTTGTCTTCTGATTTCCAAACACTTTTCAGCGAATACGACACATTTTTCAAATTCTTCTGATTCAATCATTTTACAAGCGATCATGAAATTTGCTCTATCAACGAGGTTTGAATCATTTTTAAATCTTTTTTCAATAAATTTCAGGTATTTTTCATAGAGGATTGTGTTGAATCTGAGTTTTGCTTTTTCGGAATGATCGATAATTTTATCGTAATAACGAAGAATTATGTTTTCTGAGTAGTCGTGTATATGCAATTCAAATTTCTCAATAAATTCATAAAAAACCTCTTTATTTCTCAAAAAAGTAGCATTAAAACTGAAAAAATCAACAAATTCACTCATATGCACAGGTAACAATTTTTCATTCCTTTGAGCCTTCTCAAAAACCTCAAAAGTTTTATTGAAATATTCCAGGTGCTTCGGTCCAGAAACATGTAATGTGCAAGTATGACAAAGAGTCGTCAGCATAAGACGTTGATTTTCAGAATCCTGTTCAATTTCATTTAAAACCTGACAAGAAATATCAAAAAAATTCAAAGCTTCTTCTCGTTTATTCAAAGCAGTCTTAGTTTTCCCCAATACCGAAAAAAATAAAGCTTTTGGATACCTTATCGGAATTCTTTCTGAAGAACTTACAAAATTTTCTAATATTTTTTCACTTTCTCTGTAATTTTTCATAAAAATCAACTGATTCGAAAGTAAAGCCGCGATTTCAATTTTCGCTTCTAAGTCTTGACTTTCTTTTATCAGCTTCAAGGCTGACTTGAAACAAAAAGAAGAAGGCTCAGGTTTTTGTAAGTTTTCAAAAAAAGTCCCGTATTTTTTGAAGTAGAAAAAAAGGTCTGGGTCTAGTTGTTGATAGTTGGTATTGTAAGCAACTGAAATATATTCAAGTCCTTCTCTTACGAATTTGAAGTTTTCTTTTTCACTTTCTTCGTCGATGATATTTGTCATTTCTTTGAAGACACTTGGTGGATCTAATGAAGATTGAATAAGAGATTCGATTTTTGGGTGATATCTAAATGATCGAACCCCACTTATTTTCCGCATGAAAGTAAAGAGGATCATTAGAATAGACCCTTATAATTAATAACCAAATACCTTTATCATTAATCTCAACATTACTACCACTAAACCCTATTGCTAACGCCACCTCCTAAAACAGCATCAGTGAATTCCTCTAAATCTATTTCACCATCACCATTCCTATCAATCTGTGCAATGATATCATTCACGTTTTTTTCATTCGACATGCCAACAAGTGCTTGTCTCAATTCACTTCTAGTAATCTTTCCATTACCATCACTGTCAATAGCATCAAAAGCCGCTTTAAGCTTCTGTTTATTAACCTGCAAGCTTTTCATGCTAACAGCAGCTAAAAATTCCGAATAATCCACGAAGCCATTTTTATCCAAATCGCATTCTTTCATGATTTCCTCAGGATCCAACTGAAAACTTCCACTGTAATCTTTAATCCCTTCACGAATTTCCTCTAAACTTAGCTTTCCATCGCCATTTTTATCGAAACTTTCAAATAACTTCCTCACATGCTTCATTTCACAGGCAGTCATAAAAGACTGACAGATAAAGACAAAAGTGCAAGCTTGTAACTTGCTGATTTGACGAAACTTTGAAAGGTTTTCCATTGATTTGAATGATAAGTGCTTTTCAGGTACGAGGTTATCATTGCGAGTTCTCAGCCAAGGGTCATAAAAGAAGTCGTTTATGCTGATTCGCTTTTTGGGGTCTTTTGTTAGAGATTTTTTTATGAGGACTTTTGCACAGTTGGAGACTGAAGACCAGACTGGAGAATCGAATTTTGGCGTTTCTTCGACGATTTTTTCATAAATCTCTTGATTTGAGCTCCCGGTGAATGGGGGAGTTCCGGAAAGCATGATGTACATTATCACTCCGATACTCCAAACGTCACAACTCTGGTTGTATCCTCCAGTTATCACTTCTGGAGCCATGTAGTAAGGGGTACCGATTATCATGTTGTAAAAATGACCTTTTTCGTACTCCATTGCTGTACCGAAGTCGATGATTTTTAAACGAGCGGAATTGCTTTGGTCTTCGAATAGGATGTTGTCAGGTTTCAGGTCACGGTGAATGACACCAGCCTCATTGATATACTTAACAGTCGAAACAATATCAAACATATACTTCGCAACAATATTTTCAGACAGTCTCTTATGTTTCGTGATCTTATCAAACAACTCGCCGCCGGTGCAAAGTTCAGTAATAATATGAACGCTATTCGCTTCTCTATAAACCTGAAAGATTTTGATAATCCCTGGATGATCCAAAGATTTCAAAATTTTTACCTCTTCGAAGATGTTGTCGATTTCTGTTTTCTTTAAAAATTTTATTTGAACACTTTTCGCTGCACGTCTACAGCCTGTTGACTTTTCGATCACTTCCCTCACTTGACCGTAACCGCCTTCGCCAATCACTCGGACTACTTCGTAGTCTTGAAGCAGGCTGCCTGAGGTCGTTGAGACCAGGTTGGACAGAGGAGACTTGTGATGCACTCGCTGATGAGGATCTGTTTCTAATACTTCTGTCGCTTTAGGACTTTTTGAGGATGAAGCGGATTTGGAAGTTTTAAGTTTACAGCAACCCATTTAATTGTAAAATCAAGGTGGATATTTAAGATAGGGATTTTTTGAATTGGATTTTGGTTAGGTTTTAGGTTAGGCTTTAATGGGAGGAGAGGAGATGGGGGTGGGATATTGGAGCATTTTTTGTGTTTACTTTGGATTTTTTCTGATCGTTAAGGATTAAAAATTTTGCATTTTTTGTGAAAAGTTCATAGATTGAAGAAGAATTTACTTATATATTTAGATAAGGTGCCATAGGCAATCCAAGGATTATTTATGCATAAATGAAATTAGAATCAATTTTTTTCAAGTAGCCAATATATATTACAACTTAAATCCATATTGAAATTATTCATTCATGCTAAAATCCAACTTGAACAAAGTTTAACAATCTAAGAACAATAATTAATCTACTCGAAAATTTAAGCTTTCACTTCTTCCTGCTCAATCTTCCTAGGACTAGCATAGTCCTCTAGATTTAAAGAGTCTTTCCTAAACGCGACTCGTGTCCAGTCATAAACCCAGTCATTCAAAAACTCTTCTTTCCTAAACAACTCACAAAATTTCTCCCTAACCATAAAATAATCCGGGCATTCCTCAAACGAAAGTCCTCTAGAATACCTTAAAAATTCCGCAAATTCCTGAGGTAATCCCCAACAAAGATTATCCACAGAAGTATCTTGTTTAATCCTCAAAATTTTCAAATACTTTTCTTCTTTATTTTCAGCTTCAACATCTTGCCAAGGTAATTTCCCAGTTAAAAGATAAACAAAAAGATACCCAAGTCCTTCTAAATCATCTCT
Source organism: Stentor roeselii (assembly GCA_006503475.1). Lineage (NCBI taxonomy): Eukaryota > Ciliophora > Heterotrichea > Heterotrichida > Stentoridae > Stentor > Stentor roeselii. Next base: position 26,616 of record RSEH01000021.1, on the reverse strand, counting down.
TCTCGACTGTTCAATTCCAAGATGAGTAAAAATCGATACAAACCTCGCAGTTCCCGTGAGTTTTTTACCTTCTTTCAAAGAAATATGTTGTCCAGTGAGTCCATCTCTAAACCTTTTCGCGAGTCCAAAGTCGACAACGAAGACAGTAGAAGCTTCAGGTGCGAGTCCCATGAGGAAGTTTTGAGGTTTAATGTCCCGATGAATGTAATTTTTGTTGTGCACGCTTTCTATGATTGAAACCAGCTGACTGGCTAGCATCAAAACACTTTTTAATGACATTCGACGGTTTGATAAGTTGAGAAGGTCTTCGAGACTTGGACCTAGTAAGTCGATGACCATGAAGATGTTGTGCTGGTCTTTTCCTGAGAAGTGAAGCTTTGGAATACCTCTTGTTCCTTCTAAGATACGAAGAACGCGCGATTCGTATTGAAGTTGAGGATGAGATGAAGTACTTGGCTCGATCTTTATTGCTACTTGCTCTTGGGTTAATAGGTCGGTGCCTTGGTAGACTTCACCGAATGAACCTTTTCCTAGTCTTTTTGAAATTCGGTATTTGTTTTGAAGGTAGTTCGACATGATTTATTAGGAATTTTAAGTTTTTTTTTTTTAAGTTTTATGAAAAATTTTGAAGGGGTGAATAAGTGAATCTGGAATATTTAAAGTTTGGTAAGTAATAAGTGAATATTAAAAAACTTAAGTTAAATCATCATAACTTCAATATTCCTCTTCACAAAAACTAAACCTTTCAACTCTCCCAATATAACCAAAGTAATAAATCTTCTCTTAATTCAAACCTCAATTTATCCCTTTTCCTCACTTAACTTATTGCCGGGATAATTAATCACTAGAGAGGTTTTTATAATATGAGTTCTCATGGAAAGTCAATCGGCAGAATACAATCTGCCCCTCCAGATGAAGGAGAGCCAGATTTAAAGTCGACTCTGAATCTCCACGCGCAAGAATTCAACCCATTTGCAGTACCAAACAAGCCACCAGCATCTCAAATGAAAGTCCTAAGTGCCCAGGCAAATGATTTCGTTCCAGATTTCAGTAAGTCAATGAACTCTGCGCCATCACCAGGATACCCTTCCTTCCAGCCTTCTAGAGGTCCTTCTAAAAAGCCTTATGGTTACCAACAAAGTTACTCTCATTACTCAAGCCAATATCAGTTCGGGTACCCGAATCACGGACACACGAATCCTTATGGTCCTCTTCCAACTTACCACAACGCCTCACATACCCAAGGCATTCAAAGTCCTTTACCTGCTGCTTCAATTGTACCTCTCATCAATAATGGTCTGATCTCGTCTAATTCACCGATTGTCTCCAATTTAACTGCTTCAGCTAAGGACTTCACTTTTAATGCGGAAACTCCAAGTTTTGAAATGAATTTTTCTACTGGAGTACAGAATATACAGCCTTTTGAGATTAAAACGGAAAGTTTAAGTTTGGATACTACTGGAAAAAATTCAGAGGATAATTGTCGTGATTTGGTTCAGGAAAAGGAAGTACCAGAAGAGAAAATCAAGCAAGAAAATGGAAAAATTGATGAAAATCTTGGAAAAATCGAGGAAAAACTTGGAAAAATAGAGGAAAAACTTGGAAATATAGATGAAAATATTGGGAAAATTGATGAAAGTATTGGAAACATTGATGAAAATATTGGAAAAATCGATGAAAGTCTTGGAAAAATCGATGAAAATCTTGGAAAACAAGTAAAGTTAGAAGAGATTCTCTCTGGAATGGAAAAAAGCATCCAAGAGCTAAAAGAAGACGACCAGAAAAAAACCCTAGAAGAAGAAAAAACTCTGAAAAACCCTCAAAATCCAGAAGAAAAACCAGAAACAGAAAAACCAGAAACATTCCCAACCCCAGACCTCGACTCAACTCCAGTCACCCCCGCTCTTTTCTCTCCTAAGTCCCCAGAACGCTTAACAGGTCCAAAAAGGCGGATTTACGACTTAGAAACCATCAAAACCTTCAAACTCGACTTCCAAAAAGACCCAAACTTCCTGTTAGTCCCTGATTCAATCAGCAAGTTTTGCAATCGAGTCGTTGAAGAGACCCGAGCTCCGAAAAGAGGAGGAAAAAACCAAGACGACAAAAAAATCACTCGAGAAGTGACCCAAAAGCTCATCTGGCGCAAGGCAAAAACATTAGAAGAACAGAAAATCAGTGAAAAAGCCAAAGCTTACACCCGGAAATTCACTGCAACAGTCGTCGAGCAAGAAAAGCTAAAAAAAGAAATAAAAAGCACTTTAAACAAACTTTCCCCGAATAATCTTGCGAAGTTGACTCAGAATATTTTAGAAACTTGTAAAAAATCTCATGATTGTTTAAAACTTGTAGTTTCTGGAATATTTGAAAAGGCCTGGTCTGAAAAAAAGTACACACAGATGTACTCTGATATTTGCAAAACGCTTAAATCGGGACTGGAAGGGTATAGATACCCTGATATTGACCCTGCCAAACTACCTGAGACTAGAAATTACTTCAAGTATGAATTGCTTTATATGTGTGAAGAAACTTTCAATAAAAATCATCAGGAAGAAATTCCTGCTAGTCTTACTGAGGAACAGAGAATTGATCGACTTAAAAAGTTGAAGGATAAGACTTTGGGGAATGTTAGGTTTATTGGAGAGTTGTTTAATGTCAATTTGATTACAGCTAAAATCGTCCTGGAATGTGTGACCGGTCTAATCGACCTCTTCGAGTCTGAAAACAATCAAGACCGTTTAGAAGGCGCATGCCTTCTCCTCCAAACAGGAGGTACAAGTTTCGAGCGTTCAAAACTTCTACAAGAGACAAACAAAGTCTACGACAGACTAACTCAAATCAGTTCCAAAGAAATCAGTTCAAAAAACCGTTTTAAAATCATGGACCTGAAAGAGTTCCGCGATTCCGGATGGAAAAACCTTCCAAAAGAAGGTCTTAAAAAGGTAGAAGAAATTCATGCAGACCACTTGATGGAACAGGAAGAAATAAAGCGAAGACATGGATATAATAACTAGATTCACATTCCTAACTTTCCTTGTTAAACAACGAAAAACATTTAACACATCGGTAAAACTCGCAGTCCATACACGCAAAGGCCCCGCCTCCCAAAAAGCTTTCTCCGCAGTCCTCACATCTAAACTGACAGAACTTAAACTTCTTCTGTAAAATCATGCAAAGATCATTTTTCCAAATCAGTTCATGACCCGAGGCGCACTTCGACTTTTTAAAAGTTTTCCATTTTCCAATGCATTTAAAGCATTTCAGGCAAATATCAAAAAGACAAGGTCGACAATGAAGTCCTTCTCCACTTTGAAGTTCATTACAAGTGCGACAGTTGTACTTGTCATATAAAAACCTTTTCAAGTAAAACTCGTTGAGACCTGTGGACAATCTTAAAGTATGGAAATTTAAACATTTGCCTTCGGAGTCTTCAGGACTTGAATTGCAAAGCCATTCTTGACAAGTCTCACAGATTAGATGTTGACATTCTGGGCATTCCCAGCCGATCACGATTTGATTCGAGCAGTTTTTGCAGGTCTCTTGCTTTGAAGAGTTCACGTAAACCATCAGGTGATCCGCAGGGCAGAAGGGCGGCGACTTGAGCCTGGACATCGAGTCACTGCTCATCATCCAATAGTCAAAAGCTTCGAAACCTTTTGACTTCAGGTCTTCCACTCCTTGGCAAGTTAGAAGTTTGCCTTTATTTGTGAAAATCAGTAGTTTGAATGAGTTCTCAACTTTAAAATGATTTAAAAGGTGTAGACGTTGATTTTCGTTGTTAAAAGGAACTGCTGGCCAGGGAATCTCTTCGAAGTAACTGTCCCATATTGTCTGGTCTCGGTCGAAACTTATGGAAATCACCTCGAATTTTGAATTGACTGTATTTATTAGGTTGTAGAGGGAAATCAACTTGGGAGTGAATATACGTGATGGAGGGCACCAGTGAGCGGAAAAGTAAAGAGCGATTAGACTGTGCTCGTTGTGGTTGAATTTGTAGATGCCGGAGAATTTTATAAGATCTAGAGAGTAGAAGTCGATGTTCATTTATAGATATTTTTTATATGATGATGTGTGGATTGAGGGTTTTATTAGATTTGGGGTTTTAGGTTTGGAGTGGATTGGGAATAGGGGATGGTTATTTTTTTAGGGTTAGTCTAAGGTTGAATGTTGCCTGAACTCAAACCAAAAGTCAATACCCCCAAATCCACACAAATGCATAATAAAAACCATAACAAAATCAATGGTGAAACTAAAGGCATTTCGAGGATTTGTAGCTCTTCAGTCAATAGCTCAAAAGCTGATCGCTCCTCCATATGACGTATTAGACAGTCACGAGGCACGATTGATGGCAGAGGGAAACCCATACTCATTCCTTCACTGCAACAAGCCAGAGATAGACCTTCCAGTGGAGACGGATCTTTACTCGGACATAGTCTATGAGACAGGCCGTTCGAACCTGCAGTCATTTATATCATCAGGTTGGTTAGTTCAAGAGACAGACCCAATAACCTACATCTACGCAATAACCATGAACGCCCGGACCCAATACGGCGTAATGGCCGCAGCATCAGTATCAGACTACGAGTCGAAGCTAATAAAAAAGCACGAATTGACAAGAAAGAAGAAAGAAGAAGACCGCACCAAACTCACTGACATCCAAGGTGCTAATGTTGGCCCCGTCTTTTTAACTTATCGAAATTGTGACCGAGTTGATGCCATCACTCAGATCGTCACTTCGAAGGGTTCTTTCATTGATGTCGTCACTGATGACATGGTCAGACATACTTTGTGGAAATGCTCTGTTGAGGAAAGTAATGAACTTATAAATGCTTTCTCAGATATTCCTTGCACTTATATCGCTGATGGACATCATCGAGCTGCTTCAGCTTATAATGTTGGAAAAATCAGGAAGGCTAGAGCGGAAGCTGATGGGAAGATTATTGAAGAGGATGATGACTGTAATTTCTTCTTGGCTATTCACTTTCCTGATAATCAACTCAGGATCATGGACTATAATAGGGTCATTAAGGATCTTAATGGACTCAACTCTCAAGAGTTTGTTGATAGGCTTAAGGAACATTTTGAGGTTTTTGATATTGAGGACCCTAGACCTAAAGAAAAACATCAGTTTTCTTTGTTTGTTGATGGAAAGTGGAATGGACTTAGACTTAAACCGGAAAGGATTACTGGTGATGACCCTGTTAGTAACCTTGACTCATACCTTCTCACCAAATGGTGCCTTGCACCAATCCTAGGAATCGAAGACCTGACCACAAGTGAAAGAATCGACTTCGTAGGAGGTATCCGAGGTTTAGTAGAACTCGAAGAAAGATGCAAAAAAGACTGCGTAGCAGCAATCGCCCTATACCCAGTGCAAGTCGACGAGGTGATGAGCATCGCCGATCACGAGCAGATAATGCCTCCAAAGTCGACCTGGTTCGAGCCTAAGCCACGTTCAGGAATGGTAGTAAAGGTCTTTAACTAGTAACCAAATCCTTAAACCCTTAAAATCCTTTCTCCATTCCACTTCATCCCAAAACCTAACCTATTAATACTGAACCTTTTTAAGAACTTGCTGTTCTACTCCGAATTTGATGAAAAAGGTAGCAAAAGTCCCTCCAATAATCCCTCCAACTCCAGGAGCGACGATGTAAAGCCAAACTTTATGATATCCTCCACCTTTCACGATTTTATGAATGACATTAATTCCAAATCCAACTGCAGGATTAAAGCAGCCTCCAGTGTACTGCCCTACAGCGAAGTCGCCGGCAGAGACAGTAGTTGCGACGAGTCCTCCATGCAAGATGCTTGACTTTGTAAGTTTTCCTCCAATTATTGCAACGCCAGTCAAAATCGCTGTAAAAAAGGCTTCTGCTAAAAAACCTTCTGACTCTTTATAACCGTCTGCCAAGTCAAAGTAAGCAACTCTCCAGTCATTTGAGTTTACCACGTGATATGCCATGTCTGCTGCGAATAAAGACGTTATCATCTGCACTGTGATAAAGCAGAGCATTGTTAGGACTGTCTTTAGAAGGTCTTCGGATTTTGATAGAAACGCGTTTACTATTACGGCAATGGAAACTGCTGGGTTGAACTGACCACCTGATATATAACCTGTTCCGAGCATCGCTGCCCATAAGGCTGGAGCTACTGATGTTGGGTCGCCTTGAGTTACACCTACTGAAAATACTAATGCGAATGTACCGCAGGCCTCTGCAATAAGCTTTTGAATGAAAAGAATCGTGCTAGATTTCTCTATATTTGCGAGCATGGTGAATTATTGTTTGTTATTGGAAATTAGCAAATCACTGGACAATATCAATTTTGTGTTACTCGATTTAAAATCGAAGAGCAGATAGTAATAATAAAATAAAGAGACGTGGAAAGGTTAAATTTCGTGTAGAATAAATAAAATATCCAAGGTTGAAAGGTGTTATTTTTATTAAGAAAACTTATAATTCTAGAATTATTATAAAACCTTTTTAACTAAACAAAAACAATCTCTAACCTTAAATCTCACAAAAAATCCATAACTCCTAAACCTAAACAAAAACCTTCTTTAATCTCTCAAAATCTCCAAACCTCTAACTTATCTACTTCAAACTTCCAGACTTTCTAAAGCCAGAAGTTTTTTTCATCTTCTCATTTTCCAAAACCGGAGGGTTTCCCTCAACAAGATTTGGAAAATTTTTGCAGAACTCTTCAATTCCTCCACTAAGTAGAAAAACATTTTCAAATCCTTTTTCAGCGAATTTTCTAGCTGCTTCAACTCCAGGGCGTTCATCAAAAGCATAGACGATAATGAACTTATCCTGTTGATTTTTTAGTCTGAAGACTTGAGGAAGTATTCTATCCCTTGTGATATTCGGAGCCGGGAAAGAGATGGCTTCTTTGATATGGAACTGTTCGAACTCATTCTCTTCTCTCAGGTCAAGCAAGACGAATTCCGAGTTTTCACTAAGGCCCAGAGCTTCAGTGTTGACAGTGATTACTGAGATTTCGCTTGCGGCAACACTATGCGCAATGCTGAAGACACTTTTGTTGTCTTCTTCTTTTAAGTCTTCCGGCTTGCTCATCTGGTAGATTGACTCTGATGGACCGACTTCTTGAAGCAGCTTCGCTAGGGTGCTGCCTTTGATGCGATGAAAAATCTCGCCTTTTCGCTTTGCCACGCTTTGGTTGCTTAGCACTTCTACTTGCTTTATTGTTTTGCCGGTTTTTACTACTGGACCGATGTCTTCGTATTTCGGGTTTTTTGGAACTTTCTTGTCGAGTGGCTGAATGGGAATTACGTTTGATTTCTTTGTGGGAAATCCGGTTTTTCTTTCCATTTTTTTAGTTTATTGGGGAAGTGGGAGAAGTTTTTTTTGAGGATTTGAAGGATTTCAGGATGGATTGGATCGGAGAATGGAAAAATTTGTTGAATTTGAGATTTTTTTATGTTGGGTTGTTGAATCTAATAAAAGAATGAGAATTTATAGGAAGGGATTTTATTATTAAAGATTTAGAAGGCTTTACAGTATAAAAGATTCGTATCTTCATCATTGTTGAGTCAATTTGTACATACTCATTCTTCATCAATTCTTAACATTAGATCATTTGAATATTTTGGAAATAACGGAGGAGGTTTAGAATTTCTATAATTTTAATATCAAAATATAATTTAATTGAAAAATTATAGGTGCACCATCAAGAAAATCATTTTTTCAATTTTTTGGATGACCCATGCATATCTATAATCTAATGGTCCAAATGACCTAATTATATATTCAAATTTTGAAGATCTTTTCTTTGATGAAAAAGCCTTCTTATAATTTTGACTGAATAAAGAGATTCGAAGTAAGTTGATTCATGCTCATTCTTGCAGATATCCTACTACTTTAACAAGATTGCTTTGGACTTTTAATTTAAAAAGCATGCAGAAATAAATATCTGATTATCAAAATACTATATTTTTTATAAAGTTACTTGAAAAAAAAATGATAATCTTGTGAATCAGGTGCATAAAATACAATAGAGGCTACGTTAAACGAAATTAAACGTTGAATCAATAACAAGAAGAAACAAGGAGAATAATAAAACTATTTTAATGAATTATTTCCTTTTACAATCCCTCCAATAATCCAATATTCTCTTTAATAATTCTTTCTTTACTATATTCCCTTTTAACCATACAACATTCATCGACCTCTACAATTTTTCCTTCATCTCCAATAGATAAGCTTGTGTCTTGAAGATAAAATACAGTAGCTAATGCCCTAAATTAACCAATAACTTAAAGCTGAGGCAATCATATTGTATTTTTAAGCTATAATTTAAACTCTTGATTGTCAATTCAAATATTAGAAAATCAGTATTTGAATTGATAATTTCGCATTTCAAACAAGGTTTTTACTGTTAATGATATCCAAGCTAGGTATTTGGTATTTTTGCATTGATATTCAAGCTTTTTAAATTTATATTCCATTTCCTTTCACACTTTAAGCAAACTGGTTCAAAGTTTATGTTCTCGAAATCCTGACACCATTCTAAGGATTTTTCATCAGTAATCTTAATTTCAAATAAATCTATTCTTTACATTTAAGTTAAATATATGAAGACAGCCAAGGTAAAATGATTAGATTCTTTTCGACTTTAACTTGAGAAATTAATCTTAGTTTTATAAGTATTAATAATACTTTATTTCAAAACCTCTGCATAATAATTATGCGTATTTATATAACATTTTAAGTTATGAGCCAAAAAATGATAAATATATAGTTGGAATATTATTTTTACAGTGAAAATTCATTAGAATCTTTGAAAATAATCAAATTTTATAAAATTATCATATATAACACTAGTTATTACGAACTTTAATTCTTATGATATTTATTTTCTCTCAAAAAATTCAAAAGCCATTCCTTAAAAATTTGTTATATATAATCATGTCGTTTGAACCATTAGATTACAGACAGAGAGCTGATCCAAACCTATATAAAATAATTTTATTATTGTGCATTCCTATAATCTCGCAATTGAGTTTTTAATTATATAAAACTGTACATAGCCCATATCTCCTCAGTTTATTTCTAAAACAATAAATGATCTTGCTTCGATATCAAAGGGAATGAAATTATCTAAACTCATATCATATAGTATCATTTTCTCATCTTCAATATAAATGAAATCATCCCGATCTAAAGATACGAAACGTAAACAAAAGAAAGAAGTACCTCCTCAAGATTTAACAAGGCAGCAGACTAAAGACATACTAGAGGAAGAGATGGATGGTCTATCGTTATTGTTGAAAGCAGGATTAGAAGAGGTCATTGAAAATGAGTCAAGTATTGAATTAAACTCAAGAGCTTGTCTGAACGAAAAAATTGAATTCCAAGTTCTTCAAAGCAAGGTCGATAGTTTGGTAGAAACATTGAACAGGTATAAACAAGAAAACTTTTCAATTCGAAGTGAATTTCACGAAAAATTGAACATTCTTGAAAAAAGTTTAGTTAAATTGCAAAGTACCTTCGAAGAATCGAAAAGAAGTCAAGATCAAAACTTGAGTAGTCATTTTAAATCCATCGAAGAGATTTACTCAATATTAAATAAAATTCAGAAAGAAGAAAAAGCATCGAATGTAAATCAACTGAACGAAGATTTTTTCAAGAAATTGTTTAGTGAGCAATTAGATAAAATTAATCAAGGAATTGATAAAAAGTTATTTTCTTTGAAAGAGGAAATCAAAGAGGAAATTAAAGAATTGAAAACGGATATGTGTGAAGTTAAGACAGAGATTAAAGAATTAAAAGCAGAGATTAAAGAATTAAAAGAAGATATGTGTGAGGTTAAGGCTGAGATTAAAGAATTGAAAGAGGATATGTGTGAAGTTAAGACAGAGATTAAAGAATTAAAAGAAGATATGTGTGAGGTTAAGGCTGAGATTAAAGAATTGAAAGAGGATATGTGGGAAATTAAGACAGAGATTACAGAATTGAAAGAAGATATGTGTGAGGTTAAGGCTGAGATTAAAGAATTGAAAGAGGATATGTGGGAAATTAAGACAGAGATTACAGAATTGAAAGAGGATGTGTCTGAGATTAAGACAGAGATTAAAGAAAAGACTTCAAAATTTGAACATGTACTTAAAGACAAATTCGATAATCTTAGATTGTTCCAAATCGATCTTACAATACACTTCAAAAGTATGTCAAGGAAATATGATGATTTTATCGGATATGCACAAGATCTGATCAATATTTTACTTCAGACAATACCAAACAGTAGTTCATAAATAAGTTAGTATAGATTAGAAACCCAAATTTAATACTATTTTAGTTTTTTTTTATTTAAGACAAGATTCTAGAGATTTTACTTTTAGTGTTAATTGTTTGCAATCATAAAATGAAACCTCTAAGAATTAAAGATATTTGCATTTAAACACAAAAATTCTTAAAATTTAAGAATTAATTTCGTCAAAGTAGGTAAATTGAAGCCAAACTAATTTTAAAATCCTTCAAATTCTCATCATCAATATCACATTATTGAAGATATTAAAATTATCCAAAAAAATATTACCTTTGCTAATTCATTTTTCAGCCTAAATTATGAAGTAACTAACTAAATTTTGTAAAATTTTATAAAATAAGCAGTTTTATCCTATGTTTAAAACTTACAACCCCCAATCTTTCCAATTTTAGAAAGTGCCAACTTCAAAATAAATTTTAATAGAAAAGCCAGGTAAGCTAATTATCTTCTAACACCAATGCATGGAATTAACAAAATCTCTTGAAATCCATGAAAAAACCTAACAAATTCTTTCAAATTCAAGCGAAATTCATTCAAAATTAGATTGTTGATAAAAATGGAAACTATCAAAATAACTTACCCTTTCCCATCAGTTGCTCAAATTACATTATTCAGGGAAAGCAAACTTAATGCAGTTAACCTAGAAATGTATGAAGAACTTCGAAAAGCCTTTGAGGAGTTAAGTTCTAACACAGAGATAAGAGCTATTGTATTAACAGGAAATGAGAAAGCTTTTACTGCAGGAATGGACTATTCTGCTTTTAATGAGATTGGTAAAGTGGAATCTGAAGACTCAGCTAGAGCTGCGATTGCTCGATATCGAGTAATTAAAAAACTTCAAAATTCTATCAATTCCATAGATCTCTGTAGAAAACCAGTCATCGCTGCAGTCAGTGGATACTGTCTAGGTGTAGGTGTTGACTTGATTTCTGCAACAGACATCAGATACTGCAGCAAGTCGACAGTTGTATCTATAAAAGAAATTGCCTACGGTATGGCCTCAGACATTGGAAGCATACAAAGACTTCCAAAGTTGGTCGGCAATAACTCTTGGTTAAGAGAAATGGTTTACACAGGAAGAAATGCTGGGGCTAAAGAAGCGAGAAAAAATGGGATGTTTTCGATGGTTTTTGATACTTATGATGAAACTTTAAAAGCCGCTCTGAACTTAGCACAAGAAATTGCTGAAAAAAGCCCTGTCGCTATAATTGGATGTAAAACAAATCTCAACTTCACCAGAGACAATACCGTCGACGAAGCTCTTAACTTTGCAGCTTATTGGAATTCCTGGGCGACTCTTTCTACTGACACCCAAGTCGCTATGGCTGCCCAGATACAGAAAACAAAACCAGTATTTCCTAAATTATAGTTAGTTATTAAGCCTTGACAAAAATTTACAAATAAAATTCATATATAATTCTTGAAACTCTACTTAAAATCTTGAAATAAACAAAATCTAAGGATTTTCTGTTGAGTTACTAAAACTAATAAGGAAAATCTTGGGTGTTGTATGATTATTCAAAAAATTAACGAAAATCTCAGATTTTCTCTGAAACCTCGAAACCGGGAATTCTTGATAAACCAAAAAAATTTTCTGATAACTTTTGTAAAGTCCAAGTATTTTCCCGTCATTCTTCCAAATTCAACCTGACTAAAATCTTTCCTAAAGAATCTCATAAAAATTTAAGACTTTTTCATCGAAATGGTTCCTAAGCCAATAAAATATGTCGAGCTCTCCGAGACAAGATCGGAAATCTGAAGGTACAAACCTATATGTAAGCAACTTAAGCTATAATACAGACGAAATTGACCTCGAAAACAAATTCAAGGCCTATGGGACTATAGTCAGTACTAAGATTATCAAAGATCCTAACTCAAAAAAATCTCGCGGATTCGGCTTCGTGACTTTTGAAGATCAGCGAGATGCTGAACGTGCCATTGAAAAAATGAATGAATCAGAAATTGATGGAAGGAAAATCAGAGTTGAAAAAGCTCGTGACTCTAGAGGCCCACGCCGAGCTGGTGGGAATTCTTCCAGAGGGAATGGAAGACGTAGTCCTCAAAGATATAATAGAAGAGATGATTATAGAGAAAGAAGTCCTAGAAGAAGAAGCCCTCGTCATAGATCAAGGTCACCTTATTAATTCCCGTATCTTAGTATTTCCCCAATGGGCTCTTAAGAATACATGGTTAGAAATATTCGATGTCCTTCAAAAGCTTTCTCTTGGCCTGACTCTTTAGGTAACTGGAGCTTGGATCGAGATTGAATAGAAAATCTTTTATGAGATTGAAATGCTTTAAAATACCCACTCCAAAAAAGACCTATCGAAACTTAACCCTGTTCATCACCATTAAAACCACTAAAACATATCAAACTACAATAACCATCTGAAGCAGAGTCTTATTCTACTATTTATACTAACCTTAAAACGAGTCATCGCCAGTGACCATCAAAGTCGAAGTTTCTCTTTTCATATCATCAACAATTTCATGCAGATATTCTTTATACTCCTCAACCGCAAAAGTAAGTTCTTCCATTTCCACATTATACCTCTTAAAGATCTCATCCTCAATTTCACTCGTACTAAGCAAATAATCATCAAGTTCAATACATTCAGAATTCTTCTCTTTCAGTCGATTCGAAAAATATCTTAAAATTTCGTTAGTCAAAGCACGGCTAAGAACACTTTTATTCGTTTCTTCAGGAATTGCTTTTATCAAGTTTTCGCCGTATTCCTTAAGTTCAGGGTCTTCATCATAAAAATTGACAGATTCTTCAAAGATTTCTTTTGAGACTCGAAAGTCTTTTAAGACCTCAGCCGTGCTTTCGTCGATTAATTTTTTGATGATTTTTTGAAAGTTGACGACGATGTTGTGGTAAATTTGTGAGGATGGGGAATAAGTTCGTCTTTCTATTCGGAATTTTTTCACTTGCGGCCAATATTTTTGGGAGTATTTTAAACGGATTGTTGAAGTGATTTCTTTGTAGCTTTCTCGTGTTAGGATTTGACGCTGAAGGAAGTCGGAACCTTGGTTTTTTCGCTTGCGCCATATAAAGACTCCTGCTGTGCTTGCAAGAATCATGGCACCAAAAGAGACTAAACTTTTGACTGACATATTATTAAGGGAACTTAGTTTTAAACAAACGACTCACACAGTCTTTCACTTTACGGTGAGAGTTTCGGGAGAATAAACGTTCTTTGGATGTTTGCCAGTTCGACTGAGTCCACGTAAATATGTCGTTACTAGATTTGATAGGGTGATAATTTCTCAAGCTCTGTTGAAAAGATTTCAAAAAGTAGCAAGGTTTCGCAGAATTATGCAGTCCTCCATCACTGACCCTGATATACGAGTCTCTTCCAGATCCATCCGAATTATAATGAAGCGATTTGGCAGAAGACTTAGAAACTGCACTGTTAGGTCTCGAGCAAGGTTTTTTATGAGAAAGAATTTTCATCATGGGTTGAAAGGTGCCTCCATTATCATAAGCAATATAACTATCCCTTCCAGATCCATCAGTCCTATAATAAGGAGTTTTTGGCATCACGTCATGGTAAGCTCTACGTTCCATTATTCTTTATAAGACACTCCATAACGTTATCCTTAGTTAATCTTAAGACGCACCTCACGGGTGATATGATGGCAAATAACTCGAATTCACTGGAGGCCTTACTAAAGACTGCACTTTAGTACTAGTAAGCTTCAACAATGGAGCTTGCATTGATGAAAAATTCGAAGGACTAGGATCTTGCATTTTTAGAAGACTTTTAGAAACAGAAGTACTTAACTTTGTGAAAGTTGAATTATGTTTTGGATGCTCTACTCCTGATGAGTCATCTGCTATGCTTGTTGTTTGTGTTCTGGGAGTTAAGGACTTTGGAGTGTTTGAAGAACTTTTAGCGGATATCAAGACACTTATTCTTTGTTTGAGGAATTGTTTGTCGGATTCTAAGGTTTTTATCTTTTCTAATAGAAGGTTGACTGAAGACATTTTTTCTTCTTTGTCGTTGAGCTGGTTTTGAAGGCTCTGAATGGTTTCTTTTTGATCTTTTATTGTGGCTTTAAGCTTCTCGATTCGGGTAAGGTTCTCCTCGTTGGTCTTCTCGTATAAACGGATTATCGCGTCTCGTTCAAGTATTTGAACTTGGGCGTTGGAGCTGTTTGATTTCCCCATGGTTCGAAAGAAAGATTTGGCTGATTGTTGATTAAGTTCGTCTTCCATTTTAATATGTGGTGAAAGGTGATAAGATGTCGAAATATTTAAATGATTTTAGATAGTTCATGTGGGAGAATGTTTCAAAAAAGTAGAAAATTTTTATGACTTTGATGAATTTTGGCTTAGTTTATTGGTTTGTTTGGATTTGGTTGTTTTAAGGTTTAGGGATTTTAAGGGGAAGTGGATTTTATTTAATTTAAAGAATTTTTGAGGTTTATGATGGAAAAGTTTCTTCATTTCAGAAAATTTTATTATGATTGGAGTTTGGGGATTATAAAGAACAGTTTGAATTATACTATTATATGTTGTAAATATAGACATTAGTAAAGTATCTTTTAAACTATGGATTTTATGTATAGGGTATGATGGTTAATGTTATCATCTCAATTAAAAAAGTTTGAGAAAGTTTTATATATATAATCAAAAGTATTAATTGAATGCAGTGAACTTAGAATCACTTTGATTATTTAAGAAAATTATATGAAATACTTGAGATTGAGTTACTAAACCTTTTTTTTGCTAGATATGAATCCAATTAGTATATTATTTTATTCGATGAAATATATTTAGTTTATATTAATCTTAATGAATTTATCTAATAGTTTATATATTTAACTTTATCAGTAAACAGGGGTAATTACTAGTGCATTGAATTCTTTATGATTCAAAATTTATGAATATTGGAGTTGATTAGTAAAGTGATTATGCATCTCTGTGAAGAAAATATTCATATATTGAACTGAGTCTTTTAACTCAACCAAAATAATTCTTAAGTATCATGAAATATTTTAATCATTGAACTCAAGTATCATATAATTTATTTATATGGATTTCAACTGATATAATTCAATAAACTACTAAAATGCTTATTTTCTTTAAATTTTTATGAATTCTGAAATGATATTAACTACTAGCATAACTAGGACTTATTATTGGGGAGGATACCCAGGGTAAGGATATCCAGCAGGTGGGTAACCCGCAGGAGGATAGCCTGGCTGAGGAGGATATCCAGCAGGGGGATAACCTGGTTGAGGAGGGTACCCGGCAGGAGGATATCCAGCAGGGGGATATCCAGCAGGGGGATATCCAGCAGGAGGGTATCCAGCAGGAGGGTATCCAGCAGGAGGGTAAGCGGGATAGCCTCCCTGTGGGGGATATCCAGCAGGAGGGTATCCAGGCTGAGGGTATCCCGGATAAGCAGGGTTTGCTCCATGCGCATGCTGATCTCCATGCCCAGCATCAGGTGTCCAAGTGCAGCTGACTCTGACTTCTCCAGCAGGTCTTCCATGATGAGTGATCTGTATCCAATCTTCCCAATTATGACTTCCAGTGACTCTACTAATAGCGACAGTCGCTGAGCCAATCAGGTCGTCTTGAGATGCGCTGTCGTAGTCCCAGACCTCTACAGTCAAAGTGTCTTCATGAGTCCTCTTAAATACAAACTGATCTGACCAATTTGGGAACTTTCCTGCTCCGTCTGCAACTTTTGAACGCTGGTTCTGGCCTCCCAGGATCACTTTGCAGTATGGGTCCATCTTACCGAAGGTCTCGGTGTCACGGGTTAGTTTTGCGCAGATTGGACGAACTACCAAACTTCCGGAGTGGGCTGAATGGGCTGAGTGTCCTGAATGTCCTGTGGCCATAAAAGATTATAAATGGATTATGCTTTATTAGGTGTTGGGAAGTGATTGGGAATGAAAGAAGGATTTTGGGGTTTGGGAGAAATTGGGTTAGTTTTTAGATTTATTGTGGGTTTAAGGGAATTTTTAGGGATTTTAGAGAATTTTAGAAAGATCTTTACCTTCGATTCATAATTTTGGCTACAATAATAAATAATTAGAGAAATTGATTATACCTACGAAAGAATCTGATTAAAGTTTAGAAAAATAGCTCATAAATTAGCAGGATTCTTAAATAACATGCTTCGTAGTTATTTATATGAAGTAACTTTGATATATATTATTTATTAGTTGATAATAAACTCTTCACCCCAAAATCCCTTATTCATCACCTAAAATCCCAAAACATCTCATCCAATGGCCAATTCCAACCCTCAAACCCTCCAAATCCACTCCTTATACTTCCCGAATATTCTCACCCCTAACACCCTGGAATTCCAAATAACCTTCAATAATCTAATAAATGGACTCCGCATTCATGAGGTCTTATCTAGTCCCAATGCACCAGATCGACGACAACCTGTTCCTCGGAGGTCTATCCGCCTCAAGTAACTTATCCCTGCTAAACCAACACGGAATCACAAGTCTAGTAAGTGCATTATCAAGCGGTTCTCATTTCGGTCGTCACTCAGGAATAACCTATCACACGATCGACATCGACGACATGCCAAGTGCGAACATCAAGCAATACATTCCAGAAGCTTTAAAATTCATAGACAAAGAGTTAAGATCCGGTAAAAAAGTTTTAATTCACTGCGCTGCAGGAATTTCCAGAAGTTCCTCAATAGCCGTAGCTTACTTCATGGCAAAGTACAACCTTGACTTCGACTCCTCCCTTGCTAAAGTACGTCAAGGCAGAGCATGCGCAACTCCGAACATGGGCTTCGAGCAACAGCTTCGAAGTCTTAACCCGTCCTCCCTGCGAAGTTATCTCTCTTCTTAGAAAGCTGGTAAAATACTTATTAACTAGTTAGACTCCTTCATAAATGTCACAAAGAGAAATGTTTGAACTTACGAGAGAACTTGAGTTTAGAAGACGTCAAATTGTTAAACTTGAACAGGAACTTAAAGATCGTGATGATAGAATCTTGGACCTTGAACTTCAGCAGGACAGGGTCAGGGAGGCTGACCGGCAATTTCAAGCCACGAAGGAAAACATGGAGCAGACTGTGATGAGTCGAGTGAAAACTGCGATTGACTCTGAAAAAGAAAGATTTCGAAAACTTGTGGATGACCTTACACAAAGTAATGAGTCTTTAAAACGTGAAAGGGAAAGTTTACTTGTTGATCGAAAAGTTTTAGATGATAAAAATGCGGAGATCTCATTTTTGACGAGTAAGTTGAAGGAAATCGCGGAACATTCAGGAATGACTGAAAGTATGAAAGACTTTCAGAAGGATAGGAATTTGAATGAAGCTCTTAGAAAAGAATTGGAAACCGCTAATCATCATTGGACCAGTCTTAGTAAGCAGATGGAAGATATTTTAGCGGAAAATAGAGTTTTGAGGGAAATGGCTGGAGTTCCTGAGAATTATGGATTTGATTTGAATGAAATTCGATTGGTTGAGAAACAGAAAATTGAGGAGTATCGCGGAAGGATTACTAGACTTGAAGAGGAAGTTGAAGAGTTGGAAAAGGAAAGGACTCAACTCAGGTATAAGATCAGAAATTTAAGCACTTTGTATGGGGAAAAAGGACTCAGGTTTCATCAACTTACTGCTGAACAGATGAAACTTGTTGATGAGTTTGCGCTGAATTTAAGGGAGGGAAGAATTGAGATACCTGTCAGTGATAAGACTAAGGAACTTATGCTGGAAGTTGAAAGGTTGAAAGCGCAGATTCAGATACTTGAAGCGAATTCGTTTGGAAGGAAAGTGGAGGCTGGAGTAAGCGACGAGATCCTAGAAGAGATCCGTAAAGAAAACCGAGAACTAAAAGAGCTCCTAATGAAGCTTTTCACAGGAGCCGCTCCAACCTCAGAAGAAAAAAACACAATCCAAAGACACGCTTTATCCTTACCTCCAGTTCCAATCCAAGACTCTGAAGGTGACTTCAAAGAAGGTTTTTCCTATCGTTTCAGTTCAAAAGTTCCAATTCCCGAGATCTGGACGGGTGACTCAAAGCGTGACATGTCAGCGATGCAATTACAAATAATCGAACTTCTCGAACTAATAACTCGTCGCGACGAAGAAGACAAAATGACGAGCATGGAACTAGACGAGTTCCGAAACAAGCTAAGAGAAGTTCTTCTAGTTCAACAAGAGCTTTACAAAGACTACTCAAAAGAACTTTTAAAATGGCAGGAAGACCGAAAGCACTTCGAAGAAAACTACGAACAAGCCTTGCAAGAGCTTCGCGAAGCCCGTGCACAAGTCGCTGTTTATCAAGACATGGCAAAAACTATTCAATCAAGTAACTCTTCACAAGAAAGGTCAAAACTTGTTGAACAAACAACAAGAATCGCTTTACTTGAAGTGAACCTTTTAAGATTATCACGAAAATACGAGTGTCTTCTTAGTGAAGAAAAAGACTTACGACAAGCTTATCATTCCTTCGAAGCTGAACACGCTGAAAAAGACGTGATCGTTCAAAGAACGATGGGAAAACTTAAAGAATGGCGAGTTTCTGCCACGTATCAGTTAAAGTTCTTATTTAAACAATTGAGAAACTCGATTTCTATTGACAAGTACGAACAACTCGAGTTCCATCTTGACTTATTACGAGAAAAACAAGCGGAGTGGGTTTATAGAGAAGCTCAACTTTACTCAAGAATATCGAAACTAGAAAATGCTGACAGGGAAAATTATGAACTTGGTGAAAAACTTAGAAAACAAGATGACCTTAAAATTGAACTCGAGTCTGAACTTGACCTTGTCAGTCGCAGGTTGGAAGACTTGGACCCGCTTTTTAAACTTGAAAGGGCCGTGTTTAGGAAAATCGTTGAATTACTCAAAGCAAGACTTATTAGTGCTGAGACTGCTTTTGGATTGTTTGATAAGAATAAGGATGGAAGGATCAGTAGAGATGAGTTCAGGTCTGCTTTGAATAATATGGGAATTAAATTGAATGGAGCTGAACTTGACTCAGTTATTCGATCTGTTGATACTGATAATGACGGAGGGATTAAATATAAAGAGTTTATTAAGAAGTTACAGGTTTATGGAGCGAATTGTGTCAGTGAAGAGCAACAGATTCTTAATTCGGTTTATGAAAATATTAAGAAACTTGGGTATTCACTTGATGAAGTTTTTCAGATTTTTGATAGGGATAGTGATGGAGTTATTAATCGACAGGATTTGATGGATTCTTTTAATAACTTTGGACTTGGGTTGTCTGCGAGTGATATTCAGAAAATCATGAAACTTATTGATAGTAATCGGGATGGAGCTATTGAAATGAATGAGTTTAGAAGGGTTTTTGAAAGGGAATTGGAGATTAAGGATCAGACTAAAGGGTTTAAATTGAATTGGAAGGATGAATTGTTTAACAAGATTAATAATGCGGTAAAGACTTATGGACTTGATCTTAGTGAGGCTTTTGCATCTTTTGATAAAAATCATGATGGAAGGATTAGTAAGAGTGAATTTATTGATGTGTTCAGAGAAATGGGTGTAAGTCTAACCAAAGACCAAACCGACGAACTCTGGAATTCAATGAACTCGGACCGTGACGGTTTCATATCCTACGTTGAATTCGTCTCCCAATTCCGTTCCTCAAACCGTGAAGCAGAAACCCAAGCAATAATCGAAGAAGCAAACCGAGCCTCCCGAATCGACACCACTTCCTTCAGCAAAGACAAAAACCGTCAAGCTTTATTAGAAGCTCGAGAACAAGCAGCTCAACTAAAGGCAGATCGTTATCAGTCCAGAATGAAATCATTAGAATCAAACCTCTCAGAAAGTGAAAAACGAATTTCAATGCTCGAGCTTCAAAACTTAGAACTTTTACGAAAATATCAACTAGTTCGAGAAGAAGAAGCTGAAATTCGAGTCAAACTTGTAAACTGCATATCGAAGGCAGAAGGTGAAAACCTTAAACAAAATAATGAAAAACTTCAAAAAGAACTTGCAGAAGCCAGAGCCGCTATGAATACTTATAAAGCTCTTGTTGGAGTCTCTTCTGATCATGTTCGAGCCTTACGCTTGACGATTGAACGACGAAAGGACGAGATTGAAAATTTTCAAATTGCGATTCGTGAACTTCAAGCTGAAAGTCAAGAAGCGGCAACATTAGGAAAACTTTATCATCAGGTAATGATTTCGAGGTGGGCAGAAGCTTCGGCGAATAGAAAGTTTGACTGTATTCAAAATGAAACAAGAGTACTTAGGAATGAAAATTTTAAACTGGAAAGTCTTGTAATGGACAATGAAAAAATTATTAATGATCTTCAAACTGTCTTGACTGAAAAAATCGCTGCTTATGAATTTAGGGTAAAAGAATTGAAACTTATGGCGGATCATAATATTTCTATGGAAAGAGCTAATGAACTTATGGCACAGATTAGGGAATATGGAGAAAAGAAATCGGAATTAGAGGATTTTAATAGGAAGTTGAGAAGTGAATTGATGAGAATTGAAGGAAAGGTTGAGGAAGCGAAAATTATGAAAAAAAGTGCGGAGGAAATTTTTGGATTGATTAAAAATGGAAGTTCGGATGAGTTGTCGGATAAACTTGTGGAAATGGCGGAGAGGATGAGTGGATTGAGACTTGCTGAACTTAAGTCGAAGAGAGAAGCTGCCCAGTCAAAAGAAAAAGAAGAATACCTCTCAAGACTAAGACTTCAAGACCAAGACAACATCCGAGCCTTAGAGCAAGAAGTAGCAAAAATGGAGACAATGATGGCTAAAAAGGAAGAAATCTGGCGTAAAAAAGACGACGAAAGACAAAAAATGCTTCTAAACCCAAAATTCCAGATAAACCAAGACATTCCAAAGTTCCCAGCAGCCGAGTTAAAAAAGCGAGAAGAAGACTTAAAACTTCTCCAAGAGCAATTACGACAAGCAGAAAACACTCTTCAAATAAAAAACGAGCAAATCGAGCAACTAACAAAAATCCGAACCGAATCAAGACAAGAGGCTCCAGTTCGCGAGTCACAAGATTTCCGTCTTCCAGACCAAGACACTCGAAACTCTCAATTGGCTCAAATCGCAAGCAAGAACATAAAGACTATAAACGAAATGCTTGAAAATAAAAACAATGAACTTTCACGAAAAGAAGAACTTATCGAGGAACTTAAGAGAAAAATACTCATCATGCAACAAGAATTTAGTAAAGAAAAACTTCTTTGGGGCAATGAAAGAGCAAAACTTCAAGATGGGGTCAAAGAGTTCAAAACTGATGTCGCTGTCACTCGCACCAGGACTGTTCATGTAAAAAATCCGGAACTTGAAAGTTTACTTCAACAGAGGGATAAAGAAATTGAGAACTTGAAAGGATTGCTTAAAAACTCTGAAGGAAATAAAGCGGGGAATGAGAAAAGGATTAAGGAACTTAGGAATGAATTGGAAAAAATTGCTTATGAACTTAATATTGAAAGGTCGAAACATTCTGATGATAAGTTCAGGAAGGAAATGGATCATATGAGGAAAATGATGAAGGCGAAGGATGAGGAACTTGCTAGACTGAAAAATGCTTTGCAGAATTTGAAGAGGGATTTGTTGTCTGGGACTTAGGAGGGGTTAGGATTTTTTGTTTAATTTAGATGATTTTTAGGTGATTGAATTGGATTTGCTGATTGGTTAGAGTAGATATTCAGGATTTATCAAATTTTGGAAAATTGAATAGTTAAATAATTAAAAGTATATGGTTTTTCATGTATTCTTAAGATAATATTACTATAATATAAATAGGTAAACTAACATTCTATAAATTATAAGTAAATTCAAAGAAATCAATAAATTTTCAAAGAAGATAAGTTCCTTTTGATGCTAAACTAATTAACTACTTCTTCACTAAAAGTGATGAGTGAGTCTCCACTGCAGGTACCCATCTCCAACAGGGTTCCTGATAGTCAAGTAAATATTAGGTCCTCCGACATGTTCAGGGTTTCTTCCATCCAAATACGCTCCACTAGAGACACTTTCGAAAGCATAATGTCCATCAACTCTCTTAACATGCCAATGGAGATACTTATCTCCAGCAGGATTTCTATTAGTAAGATGCAAGTTCGGTCCTCCAGCATGTTCCGGGTTCCTTCCATCTAAAAACCCATGACTCGAGACACTTTTGACAGCATAAGCTCCACAAGGTTGCCTAATAAGCCACCACTGAAGATAATTATCTCCATGAGGGTTTCTATTGGTTAAGTAAACATGAGGTCCTCCAACATGTTCAGGGTTTCTTCCATCAATATACCCTCCACTAGTGACACTTTGAATAGCATATCGTCCACCCATGGGAACAAGACTCCAATGCAAGTACTTATCTCCTTGAGGAGGTCGAGCAGTCAAAAAGACATTCGGTCCATTGACATGTTCAGGGTTTCGTCCATCGATGAACCCTCCGCTTGATACGCTCTCAAGAGCGACGGTGTCAAGACCCAGGTCGAGTATTTTCCATTGAAGGAAGTGGTCGTGCTCAGGCCGACGGTCAGTCAAGTGAATTGTTGGACCGTTCAAGTGACTGTGGTCTCGACCGTCAAGGTACCCTCCGCTTGATACACTTCGGATCGCATAGTTGTGGTTCTCCAGTTTTATGATTTGCCAGTGAAGGTAATGGTCATTGAATGGGTCACGAGCTGTCAGGAATAAGTTCGGCCCACCTACGTGCTCTGGGTTACGACCGTCGAGGTATCCACCGCTTGAGTGACTTCGAATTGCGAAGATGTTGTCTTCGAATACTTGAGGGTTGTAGGTACCAATCATTTTTAATGGATTGTTCTATGGTTATTGCAGATGGAAATAGAATTTGAGAGTTTTTTAGAAAGTGGGATTTTTAGGGTTTAAGTCGTTGAAAATGGGTTGGATTGTAGAGTGGATTAATAGGCTGGAGAATTAGATTGGGTTGAATTTTTCAGGGTTTTTAGGGAATTTTTAGAAGGTGAAGCATTTGAGATTGTAAGACTTTACTCTTGAATTTTTATTGAAAGAGCTTTGAATGTTTGAATTAAAAGCTCAGGTCGCTGTCACTCGCAACAGGACTCTCCATTTAAAAATCACTGAACTTTAAATTTTGCCTCAGCAGAGGGACAAAGAAACCCAGCACTTGAAGGGTGTGCTTAAAACTCTAAAGGCAAAAAGGCGGCCGATCAAAAAAGGATAATAACAAGGCTGAGTTGGAAAAAATCACTTATCCACTTATTATTGAATAGTCTTCACATTCTGATGATAGGTTAAGGAAGAAATGGACCATATGAGGAAATCATGAAGGCCAAAGATGAAGAACTTTCTAGGCTTAAAAATTATTTGCAGAATTTGAAGAGGGATTAGTTCTCTGGGACTATAGGATTGTTTATTTAATTTAGAAAATCGATTAGATTGAATTATGATTTATTTTGATTTAGTTAATAATCTTTAAGTAGTTAATTATTTTTTGTTAAATTAACATAAAATTATACAGTGAAATAATTCAAGAAGTAACTCGATCGCGTACATTTCCTCAGGAATTTCTCAATCTATAAGTATCGATTGAGTAAACTTTGCATTTTATAGTAATTTCATAAAGTTTCACTTGGAATGAATGTATCACAATCTTTCTATTAAAATACTTTATATAAATTGTCTAAGTATTCATAAAATTCTAAGAAACTAAAAATTAATAAAATTATCCAAAACACTAAGTTTTCATTCATGCTAAACTAATTAAGTATTTCTACTCTAATATTGATGAGCGAGTCTCCACTGCAAATACCCATCCCAACAGGGTTCCTATTAGTCAAGTAAATATTGGGTCCTCCAACATGTTCAGGGTTTCTTCCGTCCAAATTCACCACTAGAAACACTTTTGAAAGCATAATGTCCGTCAATTCTTAGAACAATCCAGTGAAGGTATTTATCTCCAGCAGGATTCCTGTTAGTCAGAAACAAGTTTGGTCCTCCAACATGTTCAGGATTTCTTCCATCTAAAAATCCACCACCACTCGATATACTTTTGACCGCATAAGCACCAGAGGGTTGTCGAATAAGGAACCACTGAAGATAGTTGTCTCCAACAAAGTTCCTGTTGGTCAAGTAAACATTAGGGCCTCCAACATGCTCAGGGTTTCTTCCATCAATATACCCTCCACTTGAGACACTTTAAATGGAGTATCGTCCACCCATAGGAATCAAACTCCAGTGCAAGAATTTATCACCCTGAGGAGGTCGAGTAGTCAAGTAGACATTGGGTCCACCAACATGCTCAGGATTTCTTCCATCGATGAAACCTCCACTTGACACGCTTTCAATAGCGACAGTGTCCACACCCATATCAAGTATTTTCCATTGAAGGTATGGTCGTTTTGGGGCGGACGGTCAGTTAAGAGAATTGTTGAATCATTCAAGAATCTACTGTCCCATCCGTCAAGGTAGTCTCTGCTTGATATACTTTGGATCGCGTAGTTTTTGTTCTCCAGTTTTATGATTTCCCAGTGAAGGAAATGGTCATTGAATGGGTCACGAGCCATCAGGAACAGGTTAGTGCCCTTACACGCTCAGGGTTACGCCCGTCGAGGTATCCGCCGCTTGAGTGACTGTGAATTGCGAAGATGTTGTTTTCGAATACTTGAGAGTAGGTACCAATAATTTATTATAGAATTTGCTATACTTTTGATTTCAGAAAAGAAAATGGAAGATAAACTAATTTTTTCGACCGGGGTTTTTTGAGGTTTTTTGAAGTTTTTGATAGTTGATGGTGAATCAGGCTTCTAAACCGGATTGAATATCTTGGCGACTGAAATTAAATTGAATATTAAGTGTTTTAAAAAATTTTAGAAAGGTGAAGTTTTTGGATTTGAAGATTTTACTCTTGTTTGAGTATTTAAAAGCCGAATTTGAAGAACTATCAATTTACTTTACTTATTTGGCTACAAAAGAGACATTATTTATTGAAATTTTAGATTTTTAATAATTTGTTATACCAAATATGAATTTTTTAGTCGTAATGATTGAAGAAATCGGAATTATAAATAATAGAAAGTTTAGGGAGTCAGCTGGCTCTAATTGAAGGATGTTTATAAAATTATATGGATTTAGACTATTCTTAGTATTTGGTTCATGATGTTTATAGTTGAAATAAATCAGAAAGAATTTTCTTTCGATAAATATAATCAGGCAGCTTAGCACTCTATCTCAACTTGATCAAGGCTAACTTGCAATGAAATAAATCCTAATACCCTTTCTACCAATCAGTATTAAAGAAAAATCTTCAAAGTATTCATAAAAATTCTAAGAAACTCTAGAATCATTAAAATTATCCAAAAAACTAAGTTTCTGCTGATTCTAAACTAATTAACTAGTCTTATCTAATATTGATGAGCCAGTCTCCACTGCAGATACCCGTCGCCAACAGGGTTCCTATCAGTCAAGTAAATATTGGGTCCTCCGACATGTTCAGGATTTCTTCCGTCCAAAAATCCACCACTAGAAACATTTCTGAAAGCATAATGTCCGTCAACTCTCAGAACAACCCAGTGAAGGTATTTATCTCCAGCAGGATTCCTGTTAGTCAGATACAAGTTCGGTCCTCCGACATCTTGAGGATTCCTTCCATCTAAAAATACACCACTCGATATACTTTTGACCGCATAAACACCAGAGGGTTGTCGAATAAGGAACCACTGAAGATAGTTGTCTCCAACAGGGTTCCTGTTGGTCAAGTAAACATTAGGGCCTCCAACATGCTCAGGGTTTCTTCCATCAATAAACCCTCCACTAGTGACACTTTGAATGGAGTATCGTCCACCCATAGGAATCAAACTCCAGTGCAAGAATTTATCACCCTGAGGAGGTCGAGCAGTCAAGTAGACATTGGGTCCACCAACATGCTCAGGATTTCTTCCATCGATGAAACCTCCACTTGACACGCTTTCAAGAGCGACGGTGTCCACACCCATGTCAAGTATTTTCCATTGAAGGTAGTGGTCGCGTTCGGGTGGACGATTAGTCGGGTAGATTGTTGGACCGTTCAAATCGCTGGGGTTTCTTCCGTCTAGGTACCCTCCGCTTGATACACTTCGAATCGCGTAGTTTTTGTTCTCCAGTTTTATGATTTCCCAATGAAGGTAATGGTCATTGAATGGGTCGCGAGCTGTCAGAAACAGGTTCGGGCCACCAACATGCTCTGGGTTGCGACCGTCGAGGTATCCGCCGCTTGAGTGACTGTGAATTGCGAAGATGTTGTTTTCGAATACTTGAGAGTAGGTACCAATAATTTATTATAGAATTTGCTATACTTTTTATTTCAGAAAAGAAAATGGAAGATAAACTAATTTTTTCGACCGGGGTTTTTTGAGGTTTTTTG